>DWGR01003790.1:0-11779 GCA_018247715.1 Heliconius burneyi | reverse complement strand
TTTCCCACTTTCTGCCGAATTCTGGAAGCATTGCGTGTTGAGTGGCAGTACTCAACGCCACGCTTTGCTTCAATACCAGAGCGAAGAAATGGAATTGGAAATATAAACGTAAATAAATATTTCATTTCGCTGATGTGGATCGAACCCACAGCCGTTGCGTTACAAATACACACTTGTGCCCCTGCGCCATTGCTGTCTTTAATTATAATTAATACAAATATAATGAACAACGTTCAGCATTATATTATACACTAACACACACACACGACATCGCTATGAGAAACCGCAAGGTTAATTTGGCTCACCACTGATCCCGCACAAACATTTGTAGCATCTGTTTACGTTATATCGAAATTCTTATACATTAAATACAGTTTGGCATACTTTGTAATATGGGAAAGTAAGTATATGTAAGTGTCTGCAGTGGTCGTAGGTTCATATACAATTGATCTTTTATATATATTTCTAATATATGTACCTTATGTACATAGTATCTCACTTTTACTACAAAAAATATAATTTTAATGATATTTTTCACCTTTAGGCCTTTTCCTACATATATTAATATAGTATATACTTGATCGAAGTATATCATCGTTTTTATTTTCATACCAGATACATCCACTTGCTTGTACAATAATACGCAATAGCCGAGAGCGATTGTTGGTCGCTGGATAATTTGTGCAAATATTTTGGTCCACAATATTTTTATTAAGAAAAATGTTTTGGAAATGTGTTATTTTAAGAAGCAAATGATATAATAATATTTTTACTTTACGCTGTATTCTACATATACCTGTGAACCTAGTGTTAAGATACTCCGTTCCCATTAAGACACTTCTGTTGCCCACTTTCCGCAAATTCTTGAGATATTGTGTATTCAGAAAGAACTCAACGCCACTCTTTGCATTGTTGCTAGAGCGAGGAAAAATGTCTCTCTCTCTCGGGAAAATTAAAATATTTCATTTACTCAAGTGAGAATTGAACCCACAACCTGTCGTTACAGTCGCACGCTTGCGCCCCTGCGCCACGACTGGCTTCTAAATGGCATAATAAATTAATTAAATAATAAAATATTTTCCAAATACCTGCAGTGTTGTTAAATTATTAGTTAGCTCAGCAGAAGTTTTGCGATAGAACTCTACCAAATATTTGAGTCTCAATAATTTATTCGCTCGTAAATAGTGCATTGCGAGCGCTGAGCTTCTGGAAAAGAAATAATTCAATACTCCAAATGAATTTACAAATAATTGTATTTGGTTTTCTTATCGTTCATTCGAATTTTCATATAATAATAATAATAGATTATTATTACTTAATAGTTAATTTAAGCTTATCGGAAGAAACTTCAGATAATAACAAACTCGTCTATAGCGCCAAAATTAAAGTGGAAATAACTATAAAACCCGGACAAGCGTGCGTCGGGCCTGCTCATCGAGGATTCCGTACAAATATTAGTCCTCAGTTGAACTAGCGGCTTTAATAGCAAGTTTTGAAGTATTTGTAGATGCTAGTTGCAAAATTTTATAATTCTAAGTTAACCAGAAGAACCCTAATAATTTTAATCCCCTTATATTGTCAAAATACGCGCTTTTTGCTATTTGAGGCTATAATTTATTTTTTAAGTAAATATAAAAATATATTTTTTTTGCTTAGGAAATGAAATATTAAATATTCTTAGATTCGCCGCCCTGGTATCGAGGCATAGCGCAATATTGAGTTGCACCAGTCAATACGCAATGCCTCCAAAATTCGGCGAAAAAATGGGAAACGGAGTGTCTTTACACTAAGTTCCCTTTACCTTTAGGATTTATTATCACCAAACAATTTATTATTTAAGATTATAGAAACAAACTCTGAATAATAATAAACTCGTTTATATTATGCCATAATTAGACTGAAAAATATTGTAAAAATAGAACACTTTGAAAAATATTCCTACCAAGAAGACAAATATTTTCATGTTCTTAATGAAAACGTTTTAAAATCATATCTATATATATTGCTTATAAAAATAATCTCCAGGAAACAAAGACTCACGTAAAACAAAATCCGAATAATTCAAAAGGGAAATTAGTTATAAGATCCAACCACACCCACAGCTTGTGCCTGTAATACCTGGCGCGACATTTAGATGGCTCTATTATGAGATTGCCATGTCGGTTCACAAATCCCTGAGAAACGATAGTTTATATAACGATATTTATAATATTTATATATTCATATAATGTTTTAGGAAATATGTATATCGCGCCTTGAGGCTAATCGTGGCGCATCGGGTAAAAGTGTGCGACTATAAGCGCGAGAGTTACGTGGTTCGATTCCACTCGCGAAAATGTATAATATTTTCATTTTCCTCGTCCTGGTAACGAGGTAACGTGCGGCGTTGCATTCGTTAGTCTGAGTGTCTTATCACTAGGTTCCTAGTTTCCCTCTGCTTTCTTTCCTTTTTATGTTGGATATATAGCGTGAGGCTTAAAAAATATCTATATTGAAAAACCTTGATGTATTTGAATTTTGAAAGGATGCTTACGGTTAACCAAAGTTATTTATAACAGCAAAATATTATTTTGGTTTTGCCTAAATTTACTTACTTTATTAATCTATTATAATAAAAAGCTAAATTTACCTGATGCATAGATAAATACAGACAGATGTAAAAATATATATCAAATATGGACTGTAACCAGAATATAATGTAACAGTCGTTCAGAGTGACTATTTCATACAAAGTCAACACATAATTAGCGACCGCCATAGTGCAAGTGATGTAGCCCAAGCCCTTAAAATAAGTATATATTAATTATTATTATTATACGGTTTAATTAAAAAGATGAAGAAATTATTATTATAAAAAAAATGGGGCCACTAGAGAAGCAGAAATATTAAATGTTTTTCCTTTCTCGTAATAGTAACAAGGCAAAGCGCGGCGTTGAGTTCCACCGCTCACTGAGAACGAGACTCCATAGATACTAAGTCGTAACATAAGGTTTCTAGGTTCCCTTTGCCTACACTTAAATTTGAAAGTTATTTTGTCTGTAGTACATAACTATAATTATAAAGAAGAATGAAATTAACTTCATCGTTGTACAAATGGCGTCTGAGTGTTTTTACGTTCACAAAGTGCGGGATTGAATACGACACTTAGTACACAATATCTCTAAGTAGCTTTGAAAAGGATGACGGAGTGACGTCATTACGCTCATTGTCTGACCAGAAAATGCCGTAGGATATAGATAACTATGAGATATGAAAACTATTCATAAAAATTACATTAAAAGTAAGATGTATATGATTTAGGATAAATTTTTGTAAACAACAAAATAATCTGTTAAACAAATGTGTTTTGTCTTGTTTTTTATTTTCAGCTTTACACTGTCTTTCGCTCATAGCAGGGTACTTGGAAGAGACCTGGGTACGTAGTGTTAAGACACTCTGTTCCCATTAAGACACTTCCACTCCCCACTTTACGCCAAATTCTCACACTTCTTAGTTACACGCTTGTGCCCCTCCCTGCAGAACACTTGTTAGAAATAATATTAAATATTTTCTAGAATACCATATACCTGAAATAATCTTGAGCCCGGTTTGAAAAGGTCATTCACGTTTAAATAGCTTTGGTACGTCATGACGCTAGCTAAAGATTTAACTTGGCTTACGTTGCTTCTAGATTGCGAACTAGACAAACTGTATTGACCTATTAGAAATTTGATTCATTATATTATTGAAAATTCGTTTAATATAACTTAAAACGGTTAATATGTATTTTCTATCACATAAATGATGATATACAATTGAAATTTAAACTTAATTACCATATCTGCTGGAGCCACTTCTGGAATCGAAAGCTGAATCTTGTGACAATACATCTAAATCTGAATCTGTAAGTATAGATAAAAAAATATATGCAATATAGGAAAAATGTATAAAAAATGGCGTTGAGTTCCGCCATTTAACGCACAATGCCTCCGAAAATTGGCGAACTATTGTGAATACCCTACCCTGCTGATTGCGTGAGACAGAGTGGAGCTAATTATATAAAAATAAAAACTTAATTCTACCATCCATTACACAAAGAGCTCAGAAACTAAAACTAATAGATCAAAACAACATTAAAGTTATAAATTGAAATAGCATTGTGCATCGCCCATTCGAAAGAAGAAACTTTTAATAAGATTACGAAAGGAGGAAAGTTTGATTTCAATTTTTCACCTGAGGAGTCATCCTCCAAGTTGTCCATGGATATAGGTAAAATGTAATCTTTAGACATTTGAAACGCCTTCTTCAACGGAGCTTGTATTTTAGGATAGTATTTAACTAAGTTGAAGAATGTTTGGGATGGAAGCACCAGCAAGTCTAGATTTCGGCTTGCGAAAATTGCTACTTCGGAGCTTGACATAGATTTCTGGAATTAGTTGAGGCATATTAAATGGTATATTGCGATGTCTATTATTTATTTTTTTAAATCAAAGTGACGATTCTCACCCCCGAAAAATTGCCAAACATTCCACCAGGACCCATACATGTGATCATCTCGTTATATGAACTTAAAACGTCGACCTGGGAATTGAAATTATATAAAATTGCCCTTGCTATTGGTACCTATCATATAATTGGAGGTTGCGGGGGTTACTGTAATTACGACGGTTACGGATTGTCAGTGGTTCGATTCCCACTCGGGTGAATAAAATATTTAATATTTTCATATCCTCGCTCTGGCAATCAGGCAAAGCATGAGTTTGAGTTCCGCCACTCAATACACAATAACAGTGGGAAACGGAAGTGTCTAAATGGGAAATGCAGTTTCTTAATACTGGATTCCCAGGTTTCTGTCTACCCTGTTGAGCGCAGGGTGCAGCGTAATGTTGAAAAAAAGAAAGAAGAGAATTGGACGCTATATACAAAATATATAAAAATATAAAATAAATACCTTTCCTCTGTATATAATATAAACGTTTGTCTGCATGTCTTTGCATTGCACAACAGTATCACTCTTAAGAAAATACATCTCGTGGAGATGCTGCGTAATGACCCTGATGAAAGAGCGTTCCACTTTGCCGAACAGCGGCACTTCACGCAGCGCCCTCTCGTACATGAAAACTAGTGTGTCTTCCATTAACGCGGAGTTCAAACCTCGGCAGATTTTCTACAATTATAAAAATAAATCATATAAATAACAGCTTTACGTTACATCCCGCGTATAGCTGGGCAGGCAGAGGAAACCTAGTGGTGAGACACTCCGTTTACCATTTTCCACCGTATTTTTTAAGGCATTGCGTGTTGACTTGAACTTAACGCTGAGCTATTCCCTTGGTCTCAGAGCTAAGAAATGAAAATATTAAATAGATATTGATTAATTTCCCCAAGTGGGGATCGAACCCACAACCGTCGCATTGCAATCAGAACCTGTGCGCCACGACGGCCTCTACAATTATTTAATTATAATAAACATTATTTAAATTAATATGTTTCTGCATGAATAACAAGGCGAATAACAAAAATCTCGCGATGTCGGCCAATTTGCATTTACGTATCCTCTATTATAATGTAGGCTCGAGTTAACTTTCATAATTCATCATAGCAGATATAATACTAATTAATTGAGTACAAAGTAGCGAAGTGGAACATTTACGCACCTGTGGATCGCTGCCGTGAGTTCTTTTCCAGACGTAATCAAAATACTTCAAAGTTTTTAAAGTTAACATAGGATCTACGTTCTCTCGATACAAGAAGTCGGTCAAGTCTTTTATTTTTTCCTGTTCACAAATGAAATGAAACTTAAAAATTTATATATAATTAATTTTTTTTTTCCTTTTTTTAGCTTCACTCTGTATCCTGCATTTTACAGGAAACCTAGTGTTAAGCCACTTGTCCAACTTTCCAAGTCTTTGTTTACATGTTATTTAGTCTAATTATAAAAGTAATACGCAAACGGCCATTTTTTCCTTCACCTACTCAACGTAGAATATTAAAACATTCACGAAGAGAACATGTTTCTATATAACATGTGTACATTATCTTGAGTACTCTTAATCATACCTGATATTATATTCTAGTCGAATAAAGCTCGGCTTTTTTATTATTTCATTATGACAGTGAAATATATTTTAGTAAACAGACTTCAGATTTGTTTTTAATTTTTTTTATTTAATTCGTCATATTTGCTAGAGCTGTTGTAGAAGACTTTTAGAGAAAAAATCTCGTAATCGTAACATTTGATATTCAAATTAAAATTTATTTTTTAGCTTCATTCTGCACCCCTATTTATTAGCGTTGGCACTGGGAACCCATAAACCTATAATCTTTGTTTTTCACTTTCAGCCGAATTTTCAAGCTTCGTTTTGTCTTGTTAGCAGAGGAAAGAATTGCACAATAGTTTTATTCTACCCGAATTAAAATGGAACCCATAATCTTCTAAGTACCTGTCAGATGTTGTGTCACTGTCCCATCAACATCTAATTTGAATAATTAATGAATAATTTGGACTAATTCCAGTCGTGGCACAGAAATATTATATTTAATATTTTCATTTCCTCTCTGGCGACGAGGCAAGGCACGGCGTTGAATTCCGCCATTCAACATGCAATGCCTCCGGAATTCGGAAAGTGAGCACGTGTCTTAATGGGAACGGAATGCCTTAACATTAGGTTCCCAGGTTCAATCCACCTACCCTACAATATGCAGAATTCGGCGTGAACTCAATAATTTTCGATGAGTAATAGTTTTTTACATCAAAGTAAATCATTCATATAAAAGTTTGAGAACATTTGCTAATTTAGAATTAATAAAGGGACATATTGTCAAAAGGGAGTCGCTCTAATAAACTAGAGCCAAGAAACTTTACATGTACGATATTACACTACGAAATCTAATATTGATATTGATCAACATTTTTAATAAAGCAAATTACAAATATAATTTTGTGTTCGAGCTGCCTATTTTCATATATTTTTTTAGATGTTCGTTTATAGGCCAGTCGTGGCGTAGGGGCAAAAAGTGTGACTGTATGTTAAAACCGTCTGGTTGTGAATTCAATTCCCACTCGAGGAGATGAAATAGCGGTAGCTGGTGTCGAAGCAAAAGCGTGGCGTTTAGTACTGCCACTCAACAATACGCAATGCCCCTAGAATTCAGTAGAAAGTGGGGAATGGAGTGTCTTATCACTAGGTTCCCTCTGAAGCCCCGCTGCATGAAGCTGATATTTGTGTCATATCCGTTACAAGATGATACAAATACACTAAAGAAACACAAATTTACTTGTAAGCTCGCATATATACCATATCAATCTATAACTCTGTAGGCAGAAGGAACCTAGTGCTAAAGCACTCCGCTCACCACTTGCCGCCGAATTCGAGAGACATTGCGCATATTGGCAGAACTTTGCCTCAACACAAGACATGAAATATTTAATATTTTCATTTTTCCGCTCTGGTTTCGAGGCAATCCGCAGCGTAGAGTTCCAGCTCTCAACACACAATAACTCCAGAATTCAACATAAAATAAGGACCAGAGTATCTTAACAATAGGCTACCTCTATCTAGCCTGCTACGTGCGGGATACACCGTGAAGCTAAAAAAAGAAAACCTAGTTACTGAAATTTGCTCTCACACAATCACGGCTTACCAGATTGCTAAGGACAGCCCAACTAACTTGAACCAAACTTACATTATGAGCTAACAAAGCGTGAGAAGCTGCTGATCTCGTAGAAGTGATATACCCATACATGAGTGCGAAGTATAGAAGCCCGATAATCTGTAACCCCATCGTCAACCACACGTCTATGGTGTTGGATACTATTACTGGAGTACATCCACAACCTGTCATGAAAGAAATAGTATTTTTTTTTGTTCTTTATAGTTTTTCAGCTTCTCGCTGTATCCTGCATGTAGCAGAGTACGCAGAGGGAACCGGGAACCAAAGCGAGGCATCAAGCTGTGACGCTCACTATCCGTCGAATTCTGGAGGCATTGTGTGTTGACTAGTGGAAAACAATGGCGTGACACTAGAATGAAGAAAAGAAAATATTAAATATTTTATTTCTTCTATTGAGGATTGACCCCACAACCT
The DNA here is from genome assembly GCA_018247715.1 of Heliconius burneyi. Classification (NCBI taxonomy): domain Eukaryota; kingdom Metazoa; phylum Arthropoda; class Insecta; order Lepidoptera; family Nymphalidae; genus Heliconius; species Heliconius burneyi. The sequence continues at coordinate 3,712 of DWGR01003790.1, read as the reverse complement.
GTCATGTTGTGCTCCTGCGCCATGATTGGCCTCCTGGTTTTATACTTAGGTTTAGTTAATTTTAAAAGTAAGTAGAAAAAACAAAAAAAAATATCAGGTTTACATTTAAAGCCGATAATATAATCTATATAGTGATTAAAAATATTACATTATTATAAAAAAATTGACGCTTACCGACAAATATTTCGAATACCCAATAAAATACATGAACGTACTCGACGAGGGCAGCTAGAAGCAAAAAGAAACAAAGTATTTTATTTATAAAATAATATATATTATTCAGTTTCGACCTCTTTGAATTGGTTAATAGTTGTGGGTTCGAAGCCCAGTTGTCCAGAAGTTATCTTTTCTTATATTTTGTGTAAGCCCAAGCCCAATGTATACTCGGATTGATCAAATAATTGATTTATTTGATAGTTCGAAGTATATGTTTGTGGGTCTGACAGGTTGTGGGTTCGATTCTCACTCGAGGAAAGGAAATATTTAATATTTACATTTCTTCGCTCTGGTGTCGAGACAAAGCGCGGCGTTGAGTGTAAGTGAAGAGCGGAGTGTTGATTTCTCTGCTTACCATGCTACACATGGAGTACAATGAGAAGCTAAATAAATATGTATTTAATATCTTGAAGTATATTTAATGAGTTAAAGTAATATTACTAACGTTTTGATTTAAATTTCCCGCCAGTAAACGCGAGTATCCTTGTACAGTTAACCATTATATTATGCGTTTCAGTTTCTGTGAAGGAGTAACAAGAGTTCATAAAAACAAATGCAGAGGCAAAGTTGACTACCGTCAAAGCTATAGGCAGGAACTTGAGAAGAACGACCACTTGATTCACTTCCATTATATCGCCTTCCCAATATGTAAATGTTCCAGTTATACGAAATATCTAGGGAACAATAGAAATTACTAAATATATTACTGATATAACAAATGTGAGAGTTTGTGAGGACGGATCGCTTTGCCCCGTTACTCTGGTAAAGGGAGAAAGACCCGCGCTGGCGGGAAGTTGAAAATATTAAAGATTTCAAATACCTCGTGTAGGAATTGTACCCACACCTGTCGCGTTCACAATCGCACCGTTATGCCCTTGCTACGATTTGTCGCAATAATAACATTTACGTTACAGATCTTGTAATTTTTTTATATATTATTTGTATTTTTTTAGGTTTTTAATTATAGGCTAATTAAAAAATGTATACATTGCAAAAATAGTCATACATTTTCCACTTCAAGTTAACCTTACATTTTTTTCAGTAATCATAACAAATATAAATATGAAAGAATCAGCTTTATATATGTAATTTCAAATAAAATAATGGTAATTTCTGAGTGAAAACGCTTTTAATTAACCACTACACCAATTGTGGGTGGCTCATTAGAATATTTTATAATTAATTATACTGTACTAGAAGCCTATTAAATAAATTGTATCCATTACGTGTACGTTCTAATTGTTTAATATGTATGTTCTATCTTGTGGTATTTATTATTTTTTTTTATTTTTATTACTTTTAAATGAAAAACAATGTTGCATAAATTGATAAATATGAAAGTCCAATCAATAAATAATTAATAAATGAGCAGAATGGTGCGAATGTAAGCGCTTGTGGTTGTGGGTTCGATTTTAACTCAAGAAAACGACATATATAATTAACATGCAATGCCTCCAGTATTAGGCGGAAAATAAAGAATGTATTGACACACGAGAGTTCAAATAAAAAAAGTCGGAAATGACAATAGTATTAAAAAAATTAAAACAATATTCACCAATAAAATTCGATTTATCCTGTAAATGTCCGTGTTGACGTCATCACTTATTATTTTGATCTGTAAAATATTTTTGTAACAAATAAGTTAACAAAGAAGTCACAAGTAACCTGATGTTGTTATATTATTTATTTTATTTTGTACAGTTTATTAAGATAATACATTTTTATGTATGCAAACGGGACAGGTTGTGGGTTCGATCCCCACTGGAGGATAAGAAATATTTGATACTTTTTGAATAAAATAGATAATATTGGACAAGGCGCGGCATCGAATTATGCCACTCGACACTCAATACCTCCAGATTTAGTGGGTAGTGGGAAACAGAAGTATCATTATCGTAATATGACCGGAGTGTCTCAACACTGGATCCCAGGTTCTCTCTGCCTAGCCTGCTTTGTCCGGAATACAGCGTTTAGCTAAAACAAATATACTAAGTTCGATAGTAGTCCCTTCATACTTTAACAGTCTAACTTGCCACAGAATGCCAACAGAATAACATTTGTTATGCGTTGTCTTTTTTTTCACGCTGTATCGAGCAAATTGCAAGGTAGGCCGAGGAAGCCTACTGCTAAGAGATCTGCCTGGATACCAGAGCGAAGACATTAAAATATTACATATATACCTTCCTCCAGTGGGAATCGAACCCACAACCCGTCGCGTTTACAGCCACATGCTTACGCCGCTCGACTGATGATTCCATAACGTTAATAACATGCTTAATCCTTACCAATTCTTCAAAAGGAAATATACTAATAATATCCAATAAAAATGCGTGTTTAAAATATTTTGTCAACGTATATAAAGGGTGCGTCACTAGCAGCGATCTCTCGTCGTAGTACGCGACGTAAGCCATCAGCACAATGTCTATATATAAAATGATGTCTGACCAGTTGTAGTTCCCCCCATTTTGACTTTGCTTGGTCTAAAAAAATTGTATTTATAGAAAGTTTTCTTTATTTCTTCGATATAAGAAAATCCTAAAAGGTTTTTGATTTATATATATTTATTCTAACAAAAAAATACATTTATATAGCCCTCTTAAGTAAATATTATATGGTTTACAAAATGATTGAGGTCTGCCACTCTCAACTCTCAACTAATATTTTCCCAATGGAGAACTGAGTCTTGACACTACGTTCCCAGGATCCCAAGTAGCTATCTATGTCCAGAATACAGTGTGAGGCTAAAAAGTGCTTTTGTTGTCGCCTTTGCTGCATCTGTCAGTACTACTACAGACGGCCTTTCAACAACGAGTATATAGTATAACAACACGTTAAACAAAGACGTGTTCGCTGACTTTGAAAGAAACTGATGAAGAACCAAATGATAGTATTGAACGTCAGTTTGAGATTTCTTTATCTCAACTAATAAAATGTTAAGAATAATAAAAATTACTTAAAGCCTATATACTTTTTTAGTTACATATTAAAAGATAACTTAATTATTTAATATAAAATTAAAAAATCAGCTTCACACTGTATCCCTCACACAGCAGGGTAGCCAGAAGGAACCTAGTGTTACGACACTCCGTTCCCCACTTTCTGCCAGATTCTGGAGGCATTGCGTGTTGAGTGGTAGAACTCAACGTCGCACTGTGCCTCGACACCAGAGCGAAGAAATGGAAATATACACGTAAATATATATTTCACTCACTGGAGTGGGGATTGAACCCACAACCGTCGCGTTGCAGTCACACCCTTGTACCGCTGCACTACGACGGCCTCATATTCATTTCATTCATTCATTTCCATGATTGCACTCTTAGTATAAATGTTTATAAGTCCATTGATAGTAACGGATTCAAAGCAACCGTGGTCCGAAGAAGATATCGGTTTTTAACATATTTTTATTACTATATTGCCAAAACTGCTCTTCTTTATATTGAAATAAATATAATTTCGAATCTATGTCAAGAAAGAAAAAAAAAGAATAGTTGTA
>DWGR01003789.1:0-11779 GCA_018247715.1 Heliconius burneyi | reverse complement strand
AGTCCGGTCGAGTCTGCCCATGCGCGTTGCCATTGCTGGCAACGTGACTCTACCACACGTACTTTAGTCGCCTCTTACGACACCATCAGTACCAGGGTGATCCAATTCTAGGCCGGGATCACACGGACAATATAATATTGATATTTATATATGTATTTGTATAATTTACGATATTTTTTTTTATATTACAAGAAACTAATTTAAAATATATAAAGTTTATATGATAATAATGTTCTATAAACTATATATTTCAAATTACCTTCTTTGTATTTATATACTTTATTTTCACTAATATCTAATGTAAGCCGTACTGTAATGTCGACAAAATTATACAACAATAACTGCTAATAGCATTTGCATTTAAATGAACTCTGAAAGACTTTGTAACCTCTAGCAGCCACTAGATTTCGCAGCTTCAAATTTTATAGTCCTACTTGCCGTGGCAATTACAAGAAGTTGCTCTTGCTATTTCAAAGTTATTGTCTCTTTCGTTAATATTTGTATATACAAAATATTATTTTTATACAAACTTCTTTTTTTTAAAGGTGCAGAAATAGTTTTAAATGTGCAGAAATAGTCGACAACATAGGTTTCAGCTCACAAGAAAAGCAAAATTAACATAATATTACAATGCCATTGTGGCGCAGCGGCACAAGTGTGACTGTAATGCTGATTGTAACGCGACGGTTGTGGGTTCGATTCCAACTTGAGGAAATGAAATATTTATTTACTTTTAAATTTCCATTTCTTCGCTCTGGTGTAGAGGCAAAGCGTGGCGTTGAGTTCTGCCACTCAACACGCATTGCCTCTAGAATTCGGTGGAAAGTGGGGAACGGAGTGTCTTAACACTATATTCCCTCTGCCTACTCTGCCATGTGCGGGATAAAGCGTGAAGCTGATTTTTTTTACTAATAATCATCTGATTATTAGTATATATCACAAATATCAGCTCAGAGTGAATAAATGAAAATAGTTTATATTTTCATAACGTAAATAAAAAAAATTAATCCTCGAGTGGGGATGAAACTCACAACCCTCGCGTTACAGTCACAACTTTGTGCCGCTGCTCGACGACCTCACGTCGCGACACGACGGCCTCATAAATAAATAGATTATTAGGAATTATTTAAATGTATCTTCACGTAATAAGTTCACTAAAAGATGAAACAGCCGACTCCACCTTCTCTTTGGTTTATTTGCATGAGTATTTTCTTATACAGGCACGCCAGGATATAACAGTGATGTATATTATTTTTCAGGTTTAACGGGAAATAAATTTGTCTCGTTTTCACGAGTCGACGTAAAATTTTGTAATAAAGTTCAGACACACGTAATTCATCAAATGTTACGCCTTGTTTCGGCCGTGCTTACATTACGTGATGAATTACATAGTATATGTTTCAGAAATGTTCGTACAACCTATTCAACGTGTAACATATAGTAATATGATGTAAAAAGATTTGTATGGCTTCATTTTTTTATACTTATAAACTTCCTTACCCCGAATCTAGTGATGAGTCACTCCTTTGTTTATCCATTTTTGATACAAGAGATCATTACAAAAAATCTTTTTTTAGCTTCATGCTGTATATATTATCCCGTATATAGTAGGGTAGGCAAAGAATACTTAGTGTTCCACTACATTGTTCACTTCCTGGACAATTGAGATATTACGTGTTAATTAGCGGAACTTTTACAACGAACGAGGGAACGAAAATAATTAGTTCTCTCGAGCGGGAATCGAACCCACAATCGCGGTAACAATCAGACGATGAGCCGCTGCACGACGGTTTGTAGTTACAGATATATTTTCTTGTACGTACTCATAATAGATATTAAACTTGTGTAATTCAGAATCGAAATATCCTAATAAATAAAAGTAGAAGAATTAGTAAAGGACATAATAAAATGTAACTTATAAATTTCGCAAAAAATCTAACCTGAAAACAGCGTGTCAAGAATAGTGGGTGAAGCTATAATAACAAATGCATGAAAATTTTACTTTTGTTCACAAAAGTCGCATACCCTGCGCCACAGCGGTCTTTATCTTTTTAAAATTTATGATTGTTAATTCAGTACGAAATCACTGTGCGCGACGAGTTGAGCCTGTGGATCCACTGTACTGTTTATTTTTAAATTAAATCATTCCAGATGCTTCTTTTATATAAAGTACATTGTAAAACAGGTTTTACTTATTGGTTTTAATTGACTTCATTTACTTTATTTATAGTGCTTATAATATAAAACTTAATTATAATAGCGACGATGCTGTCGTGGTGCAACGGCACAAGTGTGTGACTGTAACACAACGGCTGCAGATTCGACCCTCACTCGAGGAAATGTACTATTGTTATTTAATATTTTCATTTTGTCAACAAGGACAAAGCCCGACGGAAAATAGAAAACAGAGTGTCTTAACACTAGGCTCACTCTAGCGACCTGCTGTTATGAAGCTGATGTGTTTTAATTTTTTTTTCAACTTATTACTTTAGAACGTTATAACATTTAATTATGAACATTAAGTAAAAATTGGAAAAGCATTGCAGTTCAAATAAAATAGATTGAAGTCATCTATAGATGCTCCAGGCAATTTGTTTTCGTGGGCAACTTCGGTCACACTTAAAGCATCGAATATATCGAGCGGTCTAATCGCTCTGGCGGGACAAAAGGAAAGTTCATTTGGCGCTGGACAGAGTTACATTGGATCACATCCAAGTCTCACCGCAGTGTTGGTTATCTGTTACTGTTGATAACACTAGAGATATGGCTTATTTTATATTTATAACGTAACTAGTATCTTTTATGTATATTGAGCCGAGTTGGAATAGATATTGCAAGCAGAAATGGCCGTGTTTACAAATACTTTGAGTCGTTCTCTTTGAATTTAATTTTGAGTGAATGATCTAACAACATATTAATTAATATTACCAAACAGTAGTTTGCAACATCATTAAATAAAAAAATACAATGAATTTTTAAGGGCTAGTCATGGCACAGGTGTATAAAGTGTGACTAAACGCGACTGGTTATGGGTTCGATCCCCACTCATGAAAATGAAATATTTATTTTAATTTATATTTCCATTTATTGGTACTTGTATCGACGCAAAGCGCGGCGTTGAGTTCCGCTACTAAACACGCGTTGCTTCCAGAAATCGGTGGAAAGAAGGGAACGGAGTGTCTTAACACTAGTTTCCCTCTGCCTACCCTGCTGTGTGCTGGATACAGCGTGAAGTCGATAAAAAAATAAAATAGATAGAGACGATTACTGGGGTTTTAATTTTTGAGGTTAGCCATTCAACACGCAATATGTCAAAAATTGGGCGTAAAGTGGAGAACAGGACGCTTTGACATTAGATCCCTCTAACAAGGTAGGCCTTGTTATGGGAGAAAGAGCTCAGAACTGCTTGCACACCAAAAACATTTTAAAAATTATCTTCTCCCCATCGTCTAATTACATTTGGTAAATATAAATTCATATTCTACTCTAAGAACAAGTACCAATAGTTCTAGCTGTTCCCTAGACTCACTTGGTAAGGAGCGGTATTGAGTTTAACCACTTAACACAGAATATTTCTACTACTATAAAGAAAATGTACTCTGTATTCGCAGCTTTTCATTTACTTGTATTTTCTAGAAAATGTGTTTTCTCTCGTTTTTTAAGTAAATACGGAATGTATTTACTTAAGCAATAAAACAAAGTGGAAACAGAGGTCATTTATCCCGACACAAATGTACTCGTCCTTTTTTTTTATGGAAAAAGCATGGCAAACGAGCGTACGGGTCACCTGATAGTAAGTGATCGCCGCCGCCCACGACACCGCGTAACACCAGAGGAGCTACTGGTTGCCAGCTTTTGAGGTGGTTGGGCGCCGGAGCCCGGCATTACCTAATGCGAAACGCAGTGGCATAAAGCCACTACTTCACGCCGGTTTTAAATGCCGGGGGTGGTAATGATCCGGTCGAGTCTGCCCATGCGAGTCGCCATTGCTGGCAACGTGACTCTCCCACTCGTACTTTAGTCGCCTCTTACGACACCACCAGTACCAGGGTGATCCTATTCTAAGCCGGGAACACACGGCTAAGGTAGGTAGCTTTTAGCTATTTTACCTTTTGTCTTCTAAGCAAAGAATAAAAAATAAAAAATCATAGATACTTACATGTGTTAAGATTTTCACTGAGCATGTTCCTTCAACAAAGAAAGACTTCATTAAAAACATAAAAGAAATAATGAATTCTTACTAGCTTTGTTAGAGTAACATATCATTAAAATTTATTAGCATGTTAAAACGCCGTTCAACGCCGCTATAAAACAAAAGAATGTGTGCTACGATTTATGAGCTTGAAAAGTTATTTGTTGATATTTTTGTTTTTCTAACTTAACGCTTTATCCCGCGCATAGCAGTGTACGAAGAGGGAACCTAGTGTTAAGACACTCAGTTTCCATTAAGACACTACCGTTCCAAAATTTTCCACTGAAGTTTGATTTCTGTAAGTCAGCACGGCGTTGAATTTAGCCACTCAACGATTACCCTGAAGATTTGTAAAACAAAACAGATCCTGTAGGTACAATATATATATTATTTATCATAACGGATGTATTTTAATAAAGTATATTTTACCGACTTGGAAGGGAACCCACAGCCATCGCGTTTGAAAGGACTGCTTCTAATTATGCTACGCTCACATAGGTATTATGAATATAGTAATTAGCTTCTTTTCAGCTTCTTACCTTGTCTTGCACTGCCGGGTAAAAAGAGCGTAGCTTAAAAATGCGTTCTTAATTTTTGTCTGAATTCGAGACAATACGTGTTGTGTCACGGAACTTAACACTGCAACTTATCAAATGTTGGTAGAAAAATTAAATGATCATTTTCCCGAGTGGGTATCGAACTCCTAACAACTACGCTCACAGTCACACTGGGCGACCACAACATAAATGACGTTAAGTAACATACTATTGTTATTACCTTTACACTAAGTACTTTTGCATTATCATACTGACCGGAAACTTAAATTAGGATTTTTATCGGTCAATGGCCCTTTTGGGGTCAACAACAGATTACATGTTTAGGATATAACCGTTCATCTAAGGAGAGTAAACAGCCAGCTTTGCTGTTCATACATCCGTCGCACTACAATAGAGATGATAAGATATCATTTTGAACTTCTTATAAAAACTTGAGGAGATTCTTCTGAATTGTTTTAGAGACTATGTATAAAATAACTAGCTAGCTAGCTCTACGCATGTTGCGATATAAACAGAGAATCTAGTGTAAAGACACTCTGTTGAACATTCTCCGTTTTGGAGACAAACCGCGGCGTTGAGTTCCGACACTATATATTCCGCCATTTGAGGATGCGCGTGGATCGGATGAATACTAAGTTACCAGAGGTAGCTTATTCTATCCTGCAATATAAGCTGCTACTGTTACCACATTAAACTAAAAAATGGAGTTTATAAAATTATAAAAAAATCATTAAGATATTTTGCAAATTGCAATTGTAGTTACAATGCGATGCATTCAACGAAAGCATTATATTGCGTGGGAATTTCACCAAATAAAAGATTTATATCTGTTTAATAACCGCGACAGTGGGACCGACGACTTCAAGTAGAGGAAGTCAATTTTGCAAGTGACGTCAGCTATAAAATTGAAATAAAGTTAAGTTTGAATTGTCAATTTATTTCTTCGTTTAATTATCAATTCAAATAATACATATATATGTAAATAGTGAAACTTTCAATATATTTAACATATTTTATTAGTGTCTGAAGTAACTCTGACTTTATGTACAGTAGAGTTGTATAAAAATCTACTAGCCTATAGCTTTATTTTTTAAATGTGACTCACGAATCGAACCTGTTGCTTCTACAATCACACGCCTGTGCCCGTGCGCTTCAATTGGCTTCTAGTATTTCCCAATCTAAAAGCTAAAGCTAGTATTTACAACTTATTTACAACAGCAGGTGTGTTCAAACATTGCGCACGCGTATGGGATGCACCTGTCGGACGTATTTGACTTTAAACTATGTTATCAGCTGAAGCTCGTTGAAAGCTCTCTTGTTTAAATGTTTAGAAGCTTTACTTAGTTTCAGTTTTTTCCGTAGGATATTTCCGGAGAAATAATAATCGTATTAATAATTCACTCAAATGTTTCGAATATTGTTGAATTTACAGTAACTTTTATTTATTAATATTTACAGTTATAGAGCATAACGACGTTATTTAAGCGAATTATTTTTTAGAATGCCTCTTAATTAAATTATATCAGAAAAATAATTAATTATTGGTTTGAATCGATGGAGGAGTCCCTCAATTCGAATGTATTTTTACAAAATAGCAAAATATAAAATCGTAACTTAGCAGGACCCGATAGTTTTTTCAAAAGTTTCGCGGATTTACTTAGTGTCACTAAAAATATAAAACTACTTAAATATTTCAATTATAAATGAAAACAGATAATATTAAGAATATATAAATACTCGTAATTGAATATGCATAGTTCTGATCATATATAATTATCAAATATATTTAGCAAAAGATTATTTTATTAGTGGTTTTAACATGTTTTTTTATAAATACATCACATTTAATTGAAAACAGGCCATGTTTTCGCTATTTACTCCAGAAAATACTTTTAGACATGATTGTAACTTTTATTTTAGTAAAACTATTGTACATTGAAAATAAATTAATAACTCACCACGTGAAAGCAATTGGGAAAGCACAAACAAAATAATATAATAAAATCACACAAGCAAAGCGCACTCAGCAGTTTGTAGCTGCTGTCAGCAACTGACATAGAGCGAGGGAGAAGGAAGATAAATCAATACTCATTCATTGATTAACGTGCGAAAGAGAAGGAAAATATTGATCAATATTATAGCAGCTGTCAAAATACAACACATAATAGATGATGTAGATTAAAAATGACGTTGAATTATTGAAAAAGCTCTAATATTTCCTTTATGAAAATATTTTAATTATAATATTTGAAATATGATTTTTTAACTGCAAAATTTTATATTTTACAGAGAGAAATAAATATAAATATATTTTGTATCTACGTCTTTTCAGCTTGCACATGCGCATAAATAACATTGTTACATAGAGTGAAAGTATATTTTAATTTAGTTATCATGGCACGGTTAGAATGACTAAGTGTAATTTAAATTGAAATACGACGGGAGCAATATTTTATAGTATAGCTTTCTTGGTGAAATAATGGCGCGTTTGCACCAAGTACCACAGTATATTCCATCATCAGATCCTAACTTTGTGGCATGGGACCAATGGGAAAGTATGGTCTTTCAAATAAAAAAATAATAAAATGAGTCTACAAACAACGAGGAAGTCGACGGACACACACTAAAAAAATTAAGATAAGAAAATCTCGTCTTTTTTTGAAAATAGAAGTACGTTAAAAATTAAAAGACGTTAATTAACGTGATTAGTGTTCATGTATTTATTTTGTTAAAATTCTTCAAAAATATATCGTTTACGGTTTCCATCAATTCACACAAAAGCAGGGTTGGCAAAAACGACTTGCGTATTCTTTCCCCGCATTCAACCCGAATTCAAGTGACGGAATATAATTTTGAATATTATATAATGAGATTAGAAAGAAATCTTGTCCACCAGTCACTCACGACTTCAAACTTCTACCTCAGACTACTAAGCTGTACTGTACTGTAAATATATTGTGCGATTGTGTAGTGCGGACCTATATAGATCTAACGTATTAAAAGATAACCAAAATTGGAAATTTTTAACTTATCCCCTTTGCGTGGATAGCTCATATAATGTATACAACAGTCAACGAGTAAATTTACACATTAGGTTCCTTAAATTAATCACAAGTCAGTGTCAAAACATCTTCATAATAATTATTATAATGTATGTGTAAGTCAATACTAAATGAACTTAATTCAATGTAAATAATAAACTGATCGTAGCTAAAGGGCGACGACCGTGATACAAGGATGACATGGAATATCCTGACAACAATATTATTTTATATAACACAAAATAATCCCTTGTGGCGCAGTTGTTACGTTTTTGATAGGATACAATGACTTGAAGTTTAAATACTAGATACTCGAGGATATACCATATATATTTAGTTCATATTAACACATACGCACGCAATAGCTCCAGAATTCGTTGTAAGTTGTTCGTGAAGAATCTTAGTACGGCGCGAGGCAATTAGATTTTTTAATAAGTAAGATCACACAACAAATGTGTCCCGTCCCTTTAAAATCTCTAAACTACAGTTTTCTTTTATACTCGCATAATATAATAATGAGTTATAAATATAACGTACAGTATTTTATACGAAATTAAATTACTTAGACTTTACTGTATTACTAACTCTATTTTAACACTAACCAATCTCAACTTAGCACTGATACGATGAGCATATAAAAATTATTTAAAACGAGAATAATTGAATGATTTTAGATGAAAAACAAAGAAACACATTCTTCCCATACAATTTCCTATTCAACTAGTTGTAAATATGGAAAGTGACAGACTTATTATAGTAAAAGACATACTAACAAAAAGCTGCAACATGCGACTGCATCCATTATCTCGTTTACGTCACGGGAGCCATGTGAAAGTGAAATGCAGTATAATTGATTATTATTATAACGGCATCAAACACGAGGCTACGTTGAAAGAAAGATGGAAAGTTGAAGATTTTCGCTTATTTTCAAGTGTTATTCTATACACTTAGGAAAAAAATACTTGGAAACCGACCAGGCGCTCTGACCACTGAGCCATATGTCTAGTTTTTTTTTTTCTTATTTTTTAAGATTAGTACTGTTTTTGTAGGTATTTTTCTATAATTGTCAGCTTGGATCTGACTTGACGAATTTATATCTTTTTTTAGCTTCACGCTGAGTCCTTAGGCTGTGGGAAAGTTAGTCCTGGAAACCTAATGTTAAGACACTTTGGTCCCATTAAGACGCTTTCATTTTCTATTGTCCACCGAATTCTTAAGGTACAGCGTGTTGGGTGGCGGAATTCAATCCTCGTTATCAGAGAAATGAAAATATGGAATATAAAAGAAATGAAAATATGAAATATTTAATTTCCCAGAGTGGAAATCGAACCCACAACCGTTGCGTTTTCAGTTACATGCTTGTGGCCCTGCGACACGATTGTTTTTATGTTTATACCTAATATTTTCGTTTTACTCTAACTAAAGAAAATACAGACCAATAATTTTGCACAATTATATTTTAGAATGCCATATGTGTATGTGTTAATCACACACTATAAAACAATCAGTAATTTCCTTTTTTATAAACAATCAATAAAATAAAAGCAAGAAATAACATTAAAATAACATAGAAAAAGAAACAAGTAAGCATACGTATTACACATATATCCATAATTGCATTTTCCAACTGCATTACTTCATAGCTACGATAGCGTCAGAAGGTCGCGCTGCACTCGAGCCCGACCTTGCCGATAACGTGTGCTATTGAACGTTTGTAACGTTTATTACCTTTCATATCACGTAAGAATGTACGTTTGTATTGGTTTTGTAGGATTAGTTACGGTTTTAGTATTTTTAGTGGATGTGCCATATATAATTTTCTTTCAAACAAACTCTTCAAGTATGTTATGTTCAGATAAATATAAAATTATTAGATTTAGATTTACTTAACAAGTAAATTTAAAGTTTTAAACTATTCTAAAGAATTAAAAGGTTTTAAACTATTTTAACACAAGTTATACGAGTATATGTATAGTCAAATTGTAGAACTAGTTATAATAGCTCTATGGTCCAAAAATATAAAACAGGCTTTTTGTTTTTCAATATTCCGCTTACCTCGCTGAGAAATCGAGAAGAGAAGATATTTGGAACATTTCATTTTAATTTCTTTTTTAGTTACATTTTCGCAATACATGAATAGAACCTACAGCTATCTCGTAATGAGATAAATATTTTTAACAAAAATAGTTTCACGCGTTTATATAATAACATAAATAAACAAATACAATATAAATTCTCGTACTGAACTACGAGTAAGTTAGGTTAATTAATTCGTATTTTATCATTCTATTCAAACAAATATTTAGGTCAAACAAAATCATAATAATATTATACACAGAATACAACATTCCAGAGATAGTAAATATAATTTCATTTATTGACGTTTTTGGAATTTGTGACTGAACATAATCATTTATACAGTGTAAGATTTTCAAGGTATCTTTCCTTTAAAAATCTAGAGTTAAAACACTCCGTTCTACAAATTCTTTTCGAGAAAATATGCAATAAGTGTCAGAAACCAGCGCTATGGTTTAGAAATACAACAGTCGAATCAGATCGAAACTATCGAATTCAGAATATTTTTTTCCCGACTGCTAAGAGAGGGTTATAATTTTGCGCGCGTATCTTGTACATTCACATAATTGAGATATCGTTAAATTCGTTTTAGCAGTCCAACTATTCTCAAATAGGTGAAATTTAAAAAATATCACGCATCCCGCATACAGGTAGGCAGAGGAAACTTGGTATTAAGGTACTCACCGTGGCTGCACTGCGTCACTCATCGCCGCCCTTCACGATAAACGAAAACTGTTCATTTTAAAATAGTAAAAATAAATAATTTTGATTCCCCTTTTCTAGCAACAGTTTGGTCACACCTTATAGAACCAATATCCTGTAATAATTCAACGTATAGACATCGATAAATAGACACATCTAAACTAACTACTGGACTGGCATCTTATATCTTATAGGATATTACGATGACAGTTTTTCAAACACAAGCCATAAAGCTGTACAGGCAATGGCCCATTGAATTGAAAATCTACACTAAGCAATGTGCGTCCAATATCGAACAATGGATGGTGGTGGATCAAACAACAAGATGGTTGCTAATGTGAGGTTTTGTGTTTTTATGTGTTGGCAACCTTGTGCTGATGGGACATAAAGACCTCATATACATATATCATAGCTGCTATGAATGTAATGGTTATTATACGAGTATATTGAAACAATATAGAGGTCGTCGTGGCGCAGGAGCACAAGCGTGTGATGCGAATGTTTTGAATTCGATTGCCTCTCATAATAATTTTTATTTTTTTCTTCACTATGGTACCAATGTAAAAGCGTGGCGTTGAGTTCCGCCATGTTGTCAAGGTTCTACTTTTACTTGTTTTTCTATTAAAAATATTATATCATAATTAAATAAAACATTATATATTATATCAATTATAAATTATATACTTTTATTTATGTAGACTGATTGGCATTAAGTTACGCGACTGAAACTGAACTCTATATCTCAATATATGTTATATTTCTAAATGGTTCTACATTTTCAGTATTTTATAAATTCATGAAGCATATAATTGAATGTTTTTTCACACTATATCACATAAGAAGGGTAGAAAGGGAAGAGTAGCTAGTGTTCAGACTCTCCATATTATTGAAACCTTTCACGGCTTAAAAAAAATGTTTTTTTATAATTAAAAATTTCAACATCCATCCATGTTACAGGAAGTTAGTTAGTTAAAATAAACCAGATAGTTAGCTTGCATAGAGACAAAGGAATCACTGAACCGATTTTAACAAGGCTCATACATTGTTGTCGTTTATTGTTTTAGAATTAACATTTCAAAATCAAAACCACAATGGAGCTTTTGTATTTTTCTCTATTACATTAATTTATGATACGCGCGTGTTAAATTAAATTACTAAACAGTAGTTACTTTTGTTGGTACAATATGTAAATAACCTACCTATTCTTTTTT
>DWGR01003788.1:0-11779 GCA_018247715.1 Heliconius burneyi | reverse complement strand
GTTCCCCAGTTTCCGTCGAACTCTGGAAGCATTGCGTGTCGAGTGGCGGAAGTCAAAGCCGCGGTTTTGCCTCGATACCAGAGAAAGAAACGGAATTATAAATTTAAGTAAATAATTTGTTTCCTCGAGAGTAGATAGAACCCACAACCACCGCATTAGTCACACCTTGTGCCCCTGCGCCACGACAGCCTCGATTTTATTTTGTTTTTATTTCTCCATTGACTGTAGTTTAAGAAAAAAAAAAATTATTATTTAATTTACCCTTTGCTTCTTCTAATTGGAGTGCTCCTGGCAGAGCTGTCATCGTCCACGTCCATAAATAAATCGTCAGGTTTGTTCCGACTTTTAAAAATTGCCTCAACTTTTTTGTGATCTGTAACGAAGTATAAGGCTTATTTACGTGAAAGCTTTAGTTCTTAATATTAAAATAGATGATAGAAAACGTATAAAAATGTAAATGTAATGAGCCTCAAACCTCTCCTTTTGGAACGATTCAATTAGTTGACTAAGCAAGCTATAGCAAAATTCTTAAGCTTTTAGAACTTATGGTTCTTTAGTTACTTATGGTTAAACTAGTTTCTTTTCGTTCAAAAAAATATTTTTCTATGCTTAGTAAGATAATTAGTTAATAGTAAGATAATAAGTGGAGATAATTTTAATTTAATATAAGAATTCTTTCAGTTTCAGTTTATAGACATTTATTCTCAATAAGACCTAAGCCACTTACTTGAGAACAATACTTTAAAATACAATGGTTAGGTTGTCGTTGTCAATTGTTACACTGACATTTACAAATGGAGCTTATAATAATTCAAGATTTAGTAATTGCGACAAAATGGTAAATTGTGGACTTAACACATTTTTAATAATTATTCCGCACGTATTGAAATTTAAATGTGTTAAATGAGTTGAATCAAATCATCAATCTTTGAAAATTGGGAAAATTGAACACCGTGCCGTAATAAAATTCCTTACCAAGCGAGAGATTAGAACTTATTCCGGCATCTGTATTTCCTATGACTTACAATATGGGGGTCTTCAAAAACAGAGTCAACAGGTACCTACTAGGCAAGCGTGCTCCAGCGTAGATCGCATCAACGCTCACCAGACTAGATGCAGTCAAACGCTAGCCTATTCAATATAAAAAAAAAGCAAGGAAAGAATGGCCAAACCATACATATTACCATATACATGAAATGAAATGAATGAATGAATGAATGGAGAGGATGGCCCTGGTAAATATATGATTGTGTGGTATGGTCTTTTTAAACGTGGTCGATATTCTATGGAAGACGACCCCCGCTCTGGACGGCTAGTTAAGGCCACCACATCAGACATCATAGAAAAAGTGAAAAAACTTGTACTGGAAGACGCCTGTTTGAAGGAAAAACAGTTATCTGCATTAGTTGCAGTATAAGATACCATTCTGCGCATCCTACATGACCATCTAGCTATACAAAAGTCAGTGCAAGATGGGTACCAAGAATACTCACACCGCTTCAGAAACAAACAGCAGCGCGTCGATCCTTCAAAGCAATTTTTGGAGTTGTGTGGAGATGGACCAGCATAGATTTTGGAACGGATTGTTACTGGAGATGAAACATGGGTCCATCACCTTGACCTCGAGTCAAAACAGGAGTCCATGCAATGGCATAAAAAGGGTGTGTACCCTCAAAGAAATTAAAGGTGTCACAATCGGCTACTGTTTTTTTTAGGATTGTGAGGGGATAATACTGATTAATTCTACGCATCGATACTAAACAAATTAAAGGAGGCGATCAAAGTAAAACGTCGAGGAAAGTTGGCTACGGGTGCGTTGCTCTTGCAAGATAACGCACCATTTCACAAGAGCAGAGTTGCAACTTAAGGAAAAGGAAATTTTTCGACGACAATGAGGTGAAGAAGGCATTATTGGCCCATTTTCTGGCGATAGAAAAAAAAAATTATTTCGACGGTTTAGAAAAATTAATTCATAAATCCAATAAATGTATTCAGCTTAAGTGTGATTATATTGAAAAGAAAAATAGATTTATTGTTACATTTAATTTAGAACCCTTTCATTCCACGAACTTTTGGACATTCCCTCGTACATATAGTCTATATGTGTCATCTTAGACCTCATAAACGGTATATTCTATTCTAATGTCACATGTTTGTTGACCTCCCTCCCTGGCATTGTGACGTAGACCTCCATGCGAGAAATCCCTTGTGTGACGTAATTTATAGATAAAAAAATCAGCTTCATGTTGTATCCCGCATACAGCAGGGTAGGCAGAAGGAAAATTTACAGATGGACCCTAAATTACCTTGTATACTCTCTGAGAACATAAGTTTCGAGTCGCGAATGCTTTGCCGGCGACTCTTCGTTGATTCAGTAATGTCAGTAGGAAGAAGAGATTTTCTTTCTTCAGATTCCAATTCAGATATTCTAGCCTGAATTTATTAAAAACATTCATTAACATGAAAAATTTATATATTTTTTATGTTGAAAATAAAAAGATTCTAATGTTGAGAATGGTAATATTCAACGTCGAATTTTCTTATTAACTAGTATTAGTTAAGTGCAAGATGTGATAGAGGTAAAGAAGAAAGCAAGGCAGGACTATAAAGCCTCAGGTAAAGATAAAAGTATGAGAGAGATAAAAAAGAAAGACTATAAGCTGCAAAAGCACCAGACGAAAGTACTGATAAAGATGAAGCGTGAAAAGGCAGAGAATAAGAGATGAGATGAGACGAACAATTTCAAGGAAGATACGAAGCTTTTCTGGCTAGAAGTTAGTGTTTCTCGGGGTTGCTCGCTAATCTGTAGAATGAAAGGGGTGCTTTCGAAGCACAGTGAAATTTTAACAGAACATCCACATGTTTTGCAGCAATGGAATGAGAAAGCAGCGGAATTCTACAAGGAGATATATAAATGTGATGACGTCTCAGTCACAAGTAACAGTGAAACGCTGAGTCTTGATCTAGCTGATGGCGAAATCAGTTTAAAAGAAGTTGAGAGTGCAATAGGAAGCCTGAAATGTGGTAAGTCAGAGGAAGCGGATGGTGTTACTACTGAGATGATCAAATATGGTGGGCCACGAGTCTTGGACTTGTTCTAGATTTTGTGCAATTTATGCTGGAAGTTAGGAGAGGTCCCAGACGGCGATTGGCGAGGTGCAGTAATCGTGCCTTTGTATAAAGGCAAAGGTACACAGATAGACTGCGCAAACCATATTGGCTATCAGTTTGATTAGCTTAGGTAGTAAAGTTTATTCTAAAATTTTAGCGAGAAGAATGCGGGAGAGATCCGAAATACTGTTGTGGGAGGCTCAAGGAGGCTTTAGATCTGGAAGAGGGTGTATGGATCAGATCTTTTCCTTCCGCAAGATCACGGAAAAATTTTTGGCTGTTGACTAATAAGTTTTCTGTGCTTTTGTGGACTTGGTATAATGTGAACGGATCCTTGTTGCAGGCTGAAAAGTCTCTTTACAGAGATCATTCAGCCTGCGTGCGAGTAGGAGTTGGCATGTCACCTTGGTTTTACTGGATGTTAAAATGGATCGGGTGTTAAACGAGGTTGAGCCATGGTAGCTTGGTTGTTTAATTTGTATTTGGATGGCTGTCTCCAAGGAGTGAAAGTAGGTGACCTGCTGTACGCAGATGATGTAGTGCTAATTGCATCATCGGAATGCGAGTTGCAGGCATTGGTCACCTCTCTGAAATAAGGGTGTGAAAACAATGGTCTAAGCCTGAATGCGATTAAGACAAAGGTTGTGGTATTTGAAAGAAATGAAGAGAGGAAGGAATGCAATGTCAGTTTGTATGTAATGGTAAGAACAAGTGAATGAGGTGGTATACTTGGGAAGTATGTTCAGTAGAGATGGATGTGGAAAGTTGTATTGCTGTCGGTAACAGGATTAACGGGGCCTTAGCTGCATTGATGAGACGGCGAAACGTTGGCACAGCTGCGCGTTTGGTCATACACAATGCAGTGTTGGTACCGACGTTGTTATACGACAGCGAAACGTGGGTATTACGAAAGAAGAATGAAAGAAAGATGAATGCCGTGGAGATGTGATCTCTTCGTAGGATATGCGGAGTCAGCTTAGCTGATCGAATCCGCAATGAAGAGGTACACAGAATGGCAGGTACCAGCGAGGATGTCACAGTGAGAATGAAGAAAAACGTGCTCAGCTTTTTTGGTTACGTCGAACAAATGAGTGATGAAAGAATGGCAAATAAGATTTATGGTGGAGAAGAGAGGTAGGGGGAGACCTCGGTTGACCTTCGAAAACATAGTATAAAAGATATTTGAGGAAGATAAAAAGCATGAGGACTCCCCGAAGGGCATGTATGAAGTGGTTGATGACAGTGGACGAGGCGAAAGAAGTATGTAGAGACCGTAGCGTTTGGCGCTCCATTCTCTCTGACGAAGTTAAGTTAACTAGTATTAATGATACATGTAGCTTCACGCTACACGTATCAGAGAGAATGGAGCGCCAAGCGCTAACCGCTATGCATATCTCTTTCGCATCGCAGTGTCGTCAGCCTCTTATTTATATCTAAATTAAAATTAAATTAAATAATTAATTTTCTTTCTTTCTTACTTTCCGCCGAATTTTTGATACATTACGCGTACTCCACGCGTATGCCACCAGCTTTGAGTAGTCACCAGAGCAAGAAATGAAAATATTAGACATTTCCCTGAGTGGGGGTCGAACCCACAACAGTCGCACGCTTGTGCCCCTATCGCCACCACGACGGCATTCTTAATTTTAAAATTGAAAGAAAAAAGATTATAAAGAGCATACTTAATTCATAATTTCCTTTGTTATGTCTATACATAAAAATAAAAAAACTTTTTTTAAATAATTTAATCATACCTCTAGTGACTGTTTAGCTTTTTTCAATTGTTCTAATTCTTCTTTACTAGTTTTTAAGTCACTATTTAATTTTTCATTATGTATTTCTAGAGATTTCCCTTTCTCACCCAATTCTTTAATTAGGTGTTCCTTTTCAACCAATATTTTACTGTCCTCTTCTTTTTGTTTTTGTAATCTAGAATTGTTTTAAAGTGAAATTAGCAAAAAAGTTATTCGTAACATTCTCATTCTTCAATTGCATTTATAATACAGAATACAGAAATAAAATAAATTTACATGTATAAATATTATATTAGAAAATACTTTTTATATTAGGTATAGTTTAAAAACTCACCTACTAATCATTCCACTTTGGATCCGAGCTGTTTTTTCGTGTGTTTTCAAGTTATTGTTTAATCTAGTACATTCTTTACATTTGTCTTGTAATTCGTTCTGCAATACATTATTTTGTTCCGACAAGATTTTACTTTCTTGTTGTAATCTGTCTATTAAATCTGTGTTTTCTTTGATAGAACTTTTAAGTATTTGAATATCGGAAATTAACATTTCCATATCGATTTTGTTTTTATTTAAATTAGTACACGCGTTAGACAACTCAATGGCACATGTTTCTTTTTCTCTTAATATAATTTCGTTAATAGATTTCAAATTGTCAATTTCTTTTTGTAAACTAATTGCAGATTGCAATAACTCAGATACTTTAGTATCATTTGCTTTCTCATAAAGAGTTTCAACCTTACTTTCTAAAGAAGCAATGAGTGTATCTTTGCTAGTAACAGTTTCCTTGTAGATATTGAGTTCATCCGTTAGTTTTTTTATAGTAGAAATATTCGCATTGTTTTCCTCTACTTTTGTCTCATATATTTTATTCAAATCTTCATGTATATTCATTTGTGACAGATATCGCTGTTCCTTGTCTATAAGATTGGCGGCCAAGTTCTTATTGTCCTCAATGAGTTCAGCTTGTTCTTTTTCTTTCACTTTAAGATTTGTCTTTAATTCTTCGTTTTCTAGTAAGATATTACGTTTGTCTGATTCTACTTGTTCAAAATTGTACTTAGTTTGTGTAGAAATAGCATAAAGAAGTGTAGTAAGAATTTCTAGCGTGGGAAGTGATGTATCTATGTTCTGAGTAATAATTTTATCATCTAACATATTTTTATAGCTGTTTATTACAAAATTTCGTAGGTCCTTCTCTTTGTTAACAATATCTAGAGTCACAGCAGAACTGATCTCGTGCATTTTTTCTTTTTGTCTTTTTAATAGAGTAATCTCCTCCTCGTTTTTATTCAGTTGCGATTTCAATACAATTAAATTTTCATTGATAGAATCGACGTTTGCGGTTATACGCTGTAATTCATCAGTCAGTTGTTGCTTTTCTTTATTAATTCCTCCGATTATATTATTATATTTGTCACTGATCATTTCAAAGATTGATATACTTTTAAAGCCGAATTCCTTATCAATTTTTTTCAAAATTTTATCACTGAAGTTGAAGTCAAGATTTTCAGTGTCAGTATCTTCACAGATAATATTTATATTGTTACGTATTTGAGACACCACATTGGCCATTGTTTGTAGATAACTATCTTTTTCTATTATATCTTTAGTTAGCATTGCTTGATCATTATTTAATTTGACTATTTCATTCTCTAATGCATTCTTTGAGTCTTCAAAATCTCTTAGCTTGTTGACTAGATTTTCAATTTCGTTTGCGTGCTTTACAGTTAAGTTGTCATATAACATTTTCATGATGTCTATTATTTTAATATCATTCTCTACACTTTCTTTATCAGAACCGGTTTTTTCGGTATAATAATTCAGACATTCTACTTTATCGGAGGCATATATATCTGCACTTTGTTGTGTTGATATGTTTTGATAACTTATTTGGGACTTCATATTGCTAAAATCATTGTTGAATGAACAAACAAGAGGGTCGTTTATGCTTTCATCTAACTCCATGGCATGACCTAAATGTTTTTTTATTGTGGTAACTTCTTCTTTTAATTCGATACAGTCTTCTTTGCCCGCATGAAGTTCATTTTGAAGAGTGCATATTTTATTATATCTCGATGACCTATCTGAGTCACTATAACTTCTATCCAATTTTGAATGGGACTCTTTTATTTTCTTCTCTAATGATAAGATTATTTCGCCTTTCATCAAACAAGCCGAACAATTTTTTTCTTCTTCATTTTTTAAAAGCTGAATTTCTTCTTCCAATTGAGTAAATTTTTCTTGTAGATTGTTGTTAATCTCTTTTAACAAGTCATGTTCTTTTTTCATATCATCTACTTCTGATATGCTTTCCATAACTTGGTTTGACAAAGAATCATTTTCTTCTTGCAAATTCTTAACTTCTTTACTCTTTTTGTTTAAAGAATTAGTTAGTGCTTCTATTTCATTTTGTTTTTTGCCATAATCTTCTTCTAATATAGTTAATTTACGCACTAAAACTTCAGTACTCGGCATTTCTAGACAGAGATTACGATACTTTTCCTCAATATCAGACTTTTGAGATTCTAAATCAACTAACTTTTGGTTCATAGCGTTAATTTCTCTTTGGTAATCATCATTTATTTTGTTTACTTCTCCTTGATGTTCACAATCTCCGCATGAGTCTCGAATGTTTGTATTCGTTGTCATTTTGATCTGACTGCTTTGAGCGTCCGAGACATGAACTTGTGGTTCTTTATTTCTAGAATAGTCTTCAACAAGATATCGTAATTTATCGTTTTCATTTTTAAGGGAGGCCAATGTTTCTATAATTTTGTTATTTTCTAGCGATTCCGTTTCAATCTGAGAACGTGATATATTACACTTAATTATACCATCAAAGTCGGTCTGACAGGCTACCTCGTTATATGGACATACTTGAGTTGTATCGTAACACGTGTGATCATTAGTTAATATAGTATTATCACAGGTGGTCAGTGTCACGTTAGTGTCTAACATAAGAAGATCACCATCGATAGTAGACTCATTTTTAAATGTTGAATGCAATGAGGCACTTTCAAGAGCATTGGGAAGAGAATACCGTTTAATATTGTCGTTACATTTGAATAAAGCCTCAGATTTAAGAATGGCCATTAGGTCAAGTAATTGTTTTTTACACTCCGGTATATCTCTCTGACACACTGCATGGAGTCTACTATGATGGTTTTGGAAGAATTTTAATTGGGAACTTAACGATATATTTTCTGCGTACGTAGTTGCAGTGAGTGTAGATAAATTTGTTCTGTGGTTAACTAATTTTTTCTGTAATTCGTGTGAACATTTTAAGAGTAACTGTACCTCCTTTTGAACTTCCTCTTGTTCCTTCATATGAATGTAGTTTTCTTTCTCCAATTCAGTAACTCTAACCATTAGTTTGTTATTTTCTGCTTGCATAGCGGTAACATCAGCGATTAGCTCTTCACATCTGCACTCATTAAAAGATTGTTTATCACTTAATTCACTTGAAGACATTGAATTAAGGGATTTTTCATCCCCTGGTAACTCAATTACATGCATTATTTTATTGCAACATAATGATAAAAGACTTGGAGGGAAACTTGTTTCAATATCACAATTAGGATAGACCTTTTGATTAAATTTATTTATTTCACATTTTTTACAAATTTGTAATAAAGGTGTCTTTTTGAGTTCATCATTTTCTGTTTTAAGTAATTCAATTTCCTTCTTCATAGTTGACTCTAAATTTATGAATTTATCTTTCCATTCTTTAGCTTTATATTCTATTAATTTTATTTCACTTAATTTATTTGCTAAGTCTTGATTTAATTGGTCCATTAAATTTTTGCAATGTTTTAAATCATTACTTAAATTTTTACTATCATCTTGAAGAACTTTTAGGTCATTCGTCAATTCACCATTATTATTTTCCAATTTGGTTATATTTTGTATTAGTTTGAGATTTTCTTCTGTAAGGTGAATAATTTCTTTTCTGGCTTCGGCCAATATATTTTCTGTGTCACTGTATTTGGTTTCATGAGATGAATTGCAAATACGAATGTGGTTTGCTATTTTATCCAAAGATGAAACAATTTGTTCATATGCAGTTTCAGAATCACTAGGTAAGTTACACGAACTTCTATTTTCAATATTAAATTCACAAGTTAAATTAGTTGCTTTTTCTAAAATATGTTCTAATACTTTATACTGTGCATCACGAAGTTCTGTTTCGCGACCAAGCTTAGCATTTTCAAGTTGCAATCGCAGCTCATTAACTTCTGTTTCCTTATTATTTAAGCTTTGGTTGAAATACGTTTGAGACACTTTAAATACTGTTATAAGATTCATAATTTTACTTTTGAAGTTTTCAATGGGGTCGTCATCGACCGTTTTTATATTTTCATTGTTTATTTTTGATATACTCTGAAATTGTGCATAAAAATTATCAACACCATTCTGAACTTCCTTTATTTTCATTTGAATGTTATTAAATTCTTCTTCGCGTTGATTTAATAGTTGCCTTATGTTATTTCTTTCTGATACTGTAGCCGTGGCTATTTCTTCTAAAGATGTCAGGTTGTCACTTAATTTTTTGAAAGCTGTTACTAAATTACCAACCATTATTGGGACTTTTGTAATATCGTTCGTAAATAATGATATAATATTTTGCACTTTTACCAAAGTGCTTTTAGCCTTATCTATATTCTGCTCTGCTTCCATATCTTCTTTGTACAATGTTTTTATAATATCCTCTTTTGCAAGAATATTGTCTTCCATAACAGAAATATTTTTTTGTAATTCCGTGATTTTGGATTTTAAGCAATCATTTTCAGAATTCATCTTCTTCTCTTGTTCATTGTATTTATGTGTTAACATTTCATTATATACTTTTAATTTGGCTACTTCTTGTGTCTGTTCCTCGTTTAATTTTTCTAACAATCCTTTGTCTTTCTGGATGCCCGATATCTGTATTTTTAACTGAAGTTGAATATTCAAAAGATTATTTTTCTCCTCTGTTAACATTTCAATGATAGTATTTTTCTCAGTATCTAGAACTTTCAGATTGCTTAATGTATCGTTAAGTGCAGCAATTTCTTTTTTCCTTTCCTCAAGTTCTGTAATATAATCTACATTTGATGCATTGACATCAATCGTTGATTTCAAACGTGTAATTTCCTCATCTCTTGAGTTGAGCGCAGTTTTTAGTGATTGTAATATATTTTTCAAATTCTCATTATTTGCAATAAACATTTCTTCATTGGCTATCATAGTTTCTAGATCATTTTCATTTATTTCAATTTGATTAGTATTATCTTTTAGTGTTATTTTTAGTTGAAATTCTTGAATAACGTCTTTGTATGATTCAATATCGGTATTCAGCGATTCTATAGTTGATTTTTGGTTTTCGATACAATTGTTTAAGTTGTCTATTGTAGATTTATGAAGAGAATTTTCATTTTCCATGTGTGACGTTTTCTCTTTATAAGTTTGTATCATATCTTGCAATTCTTTGTTAATATTTTCTAAGTTACCTATACGTAGCTTTTGTGCGTGCAAATTAGCTTCTAGTTCTAAAATAGTTTGGTTATTTTGTGCTAGTTGACTTTGTACATCGTTAGAAGGTAATTTTGTAGAATTAATGTTAATAATACTATTGTCACAGTCGCTGCCTACTAGAGATATGTCTCTGGACATATCCATAAAGTTTATTTCCTTTTCTAAAGCTTTAGAAGACATTTTACCTGAATATTAAAACAATAAATGAGAATTAGTAGTTGTTGAATGTAATTTCTTATAAATGCCCAACTATTGATATAATTATTTCATTAGTTTGTCTTTTTCAATATAATTAATTATATTTCAGTAATGAACAAGCTTAACATACCAATAATTTCACGTTTCTTTTTACTTTCATGTTCTTGTATCACAGATAGAAGGTCATCTTCCCGACTTTTAGATTTTTTCTTAAGCGTCTCATAACTGACTTCCCAATCAGTTAGTTTTGAGGTATACTCTTTACATGCTTTTTCTAATTCTGCCTGTAATTTAACCAAATATTTAAATATTTCTTTTTAATTTCAAAAAATATTAAGTCATTCTAATCCCGCACACAGCAGGGCAGGCAGAGCAACCTAGTGTTAAGACACTCCGTTCGCTGAGTTCTGGAGGCACTGCGTGTTGAGTGGCGGAACTCGACGCAGCGCTTGCCTAGACACCAGAGCGAAGAAATGAAGATATAAATAAATATTTCATTTCCTCGAGTGAAGACCGAACCCACAACCAGACAATTTTACATATTATTATTTATGCCCCTGCGCTGGCCTCAAAAACATTATTTATTTTCGATATAAGCTATTAAAAATAACTTATTTAAGTAAGTCCAAATATGAACCGAATGGCCATATATAGATAGGTCACAGTAGAATGCATCGGCGTAATCAAGAGGGTGAAGAAGCGTGTGCACAAGGGAAATTTTAGTTCTAGTGGGAAGGAGATTTTTCAGTCTTAGGCGACAAATCTTTGCAACGAATTTTCTACTTACCTCAGATATACAGGATAGCCAAGAAAGACAATTGCCATTGGACAATTGTCCAATGACAATTGTGAAGCCTAAATTCTTAATAGCATTGTGATATTCTAAATTAGTTCGTCGTCGAACACTACAGAGGAAAGGCATGATAAATAGACTTTGAATGGTTTGGATAGTACTGTGAATTATACGCATTTATCGGCAAACCAAATGACTTACTCCAAGGGCTAATGGTAAAAAGATTTGAAGATGGAAAGTTGAGGGATGCAATAGCACTATGGAGATCATCAATGGATGCCATGACATAAATATGTACGTCGTCTGCATAGAGATGGGCAGGTAAGGTGAGAGATTTGGTAATAGAGTTAATGGAAATGGAAAAGAATGCCGCCTTAGGGGCCACCATCACAAAGATAAGAACAAGAAG
>DWGR01003787.1:0-11781 GCA_018247715.1 Heliconius burneyi | reverse complement strand
ATACAAATGTATATATTTATAATATTCCTGAATAAAATATGTGTATGACTAACATAAGACGGTTATTTAGTAACATCTAGAGCACACCTGCTGAGCAATCAAGATACATAGATGCGTCGTTAGATGTGTCTCATCTGCACAATGCCGTTGATTTAGTGAGCGAGTTAATTAATTATTGCGCTTATATTATACTCTATATAATTTCTGAAAAATACGAATACATTTTGGCTCGCGCTGGAAATATGTTGTACGACTCCTGAACTGAAACTTACAGATTTGTATTATGTTTATTTTAATTTCTATTTTGTAGACAAGAAGACAGCTTAATTTGAATCCGCTTACTTTTGTACATTTTTCTTTAAGTATATGGTATTTAAAAAACATAAGCTCCTCTTAACAAAACTAAGTAATGAATCAGCTTCACGCTCTATTCGCATACAGCAGGATAGGCAGAGAGAACCTAGTCTATATACACTCCGTTCGCCATTCTCAGCAAAAATCTAGAGTAAGCCTCTAAGCATGTTGAAAGGCAGAATTCTACGCCGCGGTTTTCCTTGACACCAGAGTGAAGAAATAAAAGTACAAATTTACTAGTTTACGCACTCACCTTCACTTAAGTTTAATATGGCAAATCACAACACAATCAATTGTTACATTACATTACATTACATTTTTAGGTTCACGCTGTACATAACAGGGTAGGTAGAGGGAACCTAACGCCAAGGCTTTGTATATTGAGTGGCAAAATTAACGCCGCGCCTCAACACTAGAGCGAAGAAATGGAAATATAAATTTGAAAAAATCTTCTCAAGTGGGGATCGAACCCACAACTAGTCGATTTTATACACTATGTTGTTGCACATAATAATTAAATACAAGGCAATATTAAATTTACTATCAGTATTGTAGTAAAAGTTTACATCACGAGCCACGCTGTGTCTACTTACGACCCCGCAAAAGGCTGTCCACTGTCGCTTTCCGTTTTCCTCTTCCCTTATGGTCATAGAGATAAATTGTTTCATATAATATCGTTCATATTTTCTCATATATTATCTTGAAATATTGTAATGAGCACATGGGGCTAAAACACACAGCCACTCACGACTACAGAGAGACTGTCCTACTGCGCTACGATAGTCCCGTTAAATTACCTCATTACAAGTTTTGATATTAATATTAGACTTTCGAGCGCAAAGTTACGTTAAAAGAATTTGAATTTACTTTATTACAGGCGTCTCTACGAAGTTGGGAAATATGTTTGTAACGCTTGCGGTTGTATTCATTAAATTATTCAGGCGTTTCATAACGAGTTGAATTTCTAATTGTTATTACGACGCCTTGCCGTGGGTGCGCGGGGAGTGAAGGATTATTAAGTCTAAAAGTTAATTTGAATACAATTAAATAATTTTAATATGTTACAACTCATTTCGCATACAAAAATAACACATAAGTCCTTTAAATATTTTCTAACAATATAATATGTAAAATACTAGGGACTTTAACGCGGCTTCGCCCGCTCTAACATTACCATATTATAAGATAAACAAAATATTTGCATAAATTATATTGTAAGTGCTATTCTGATGTGTCAGCTATATAACTATAAAGTTTAATTTAAATCTGTTCAGTAATTTATGCGTGAAAATGGTACATCCGTTTTTACAAACTGTCACACGTATAATATTAGTAAGATAATAAAAATCACAATTCATGATAATCTATTTATATGAACCATTAAATTAGAATACAATAAGTGTTACCTGTTTAAGCAGCTTCCCGCTGTATTCCGTAATAAGATAAGTTTACTTAAACTTAAAGTCAGATTGATGTGAAATATCAACTGCTTTAAAATTTGTTCAGAAAAACATCGAATGGACGCGGCTTATACAAAATGTGAGCATTTAACAATCCTACTACATACATACAACTACTTACGAACTTAAATTTATTTATATTTTACCTTCTTTATTGAAAATAGGAAGAAGAATAGAGACTTCGAGAACTTGCGAGTAAAATGTATTTGCCTTTATATTTTTTTGTCAAGAAACAAAAAATACTTTAAGCAGAACTCTCAACTACATATAAATTTCCAAATTATCCACGGAAAATTTCACACACATTTTCTAAGGAAAAAAATTATTGAGATCAATCGTAGCGCAGGGGCGAACACGCGAACTATAAACGCGACAAGTTGTGGGTTATATTTCTACTCGGGAAGATGAAACATTAAATATTTTTATTTCCTCGCTCTGGTAACGAGACACAGCGTTGAGTTACACCACTCAACACAAAATGGCCGCAGAGCAACGGAAGCGTCTTAATGGGAACGATGTGTCTAAACAGTAGGTTTCCAGGTTCCCTTTGCCTACCCTATGTGCGGGATACAACATGAATTTTAAAAATAGTAAATAAAACCAGTCTGTTCATACAAATCAATAGTTAAAGCTCGAATAATAGAACTAACCGTCATACAGCATGTAGCGCGTGTCACAGAAGTAGCGCTAACCAGCGACAATGCGCACTGAGCCCGCTCGTAGTTAGTACGTAACACTTCTGAGGCGTTTTGTTTTACACCGAGCACAGTGTATTGTGTGGATACTCTTTTGTTCTATTTAACTGTATATTTTTTCTTCTCTCTAAAGACTATTTTATATGTTTACATGTGAATTTTTATAACAATTTATTTAGCTTTACGCTGTATTCCGCAGGTAGCAGGGTCAGCACACCAGATTTTGAGACAAATTCGTAGAGTATGAAGTGGTGTTTTGTCAAATCCAATCGTAAGATTAGATTAGTACTTTTCTGGACTCTAGTAATAAAGTCAAGAAATCAAAATGATTCGTTTGGACGGATACAGACTACCAGAACTAATCTACCAGATAGGAACTCTATTGATAAACCTTTTCCCTATTATAGTACTATTTTCATTTTAGAAATTTTTCAGTAATACAAGACAACACGGGTGTGGGTACTCTTTTTTGCCGTTTCTGTAACCAATATGTATTTTCATGCCTTCGCTCTCGTGTCGAGGCAAAGTGCGGCGTTGAGTTCCGCCACTCAATACGCAATGCCTTCGGAATATGAGGAAGTAAGGAACGGAGTGACTTATGTTAATACTAGGTTCCCTCTGCCTACCCTGCTGCGTGCGGGATACAGCGTGAAGAAGATTTTTTTTATTTCTTTTTCTGAGTAAGATTCGAATTTACAACTGTGATTGATATACTTTTCCGAGTATTGCATAAACTCGAAGAAAAATTTAATTGTAATTAATCCCTTTTAAATAATCGTTCGAGATTATATTAGAATATAAGACAGCCTTACTTAATTTACACTTTATAATTAATATCGCCTCAGTTCGTTGATTAATTGTAATATTTAATTATCAAGAAACTAATTCTATTATTAATTAATTTATATAACTCTCTAAATCAAAACTTTCGTTGCCCTCGAGTTAATGATTTAATATAAAGAAATACCAGTAGAACTTTTTCACTTTATAGAGTACAAGTATATTGGTCGAAGAAGGAAAGAAAGTAGCTCTATAAACTATATGTATGTATAAATATTTTTCTTGCATTTTTCATTCGTATTTTGAATGAAACAGCTTTATACTAATGAAATATAAAAACGTATTCATTTGAACAGAGAACAGGTTAGAAGCCTTCTACAACCTGGGACATATTCCTTTAATCTTTAGTCTCAAATCCACTACGCCAGAGTATAATACTATATTCACTCTGCTCATCCTGTTTTGCAAGGGATGAGGCTAAAGAAAAATAAATAAAGCAAGACTCGCTATTATTTATTCTTAGTTACGTTACTAGTTTTGAGAGTTGTGGGTTCAATTTATAGTGTCAGTTATGAAAATAATTAGGCACATAATTATTAAGTTGTTTACGTGTTCTTAATGTTTTACACAGCTTCCATACTTTTTAAGTTTGTAAATATGCACAGTGAAGCATTACTCTATAAAATACATGCTGAAATGTAATTGCCGGGCAGTGAAAGTCCGACACAATGGGACCTCACCTTTATATTATACGAATATACCTATATATTATACTTAGGCATTACCAAAAACACTGACTTAAGCTGAGGACTAAAAGCCACAAAAAATAAAACAAAAGGAAAGTTTGAAATGATTTATAATGGATAGTTAGGGGCAATTAATCACAAAGCAATCTGTTGGTGTACGGGACGCTACGGGACGTCTGTCAAGTTGCACAAAAATTACTAATTAATAGCTAACTCGACTTACTTCGGAGTTTTAGTCATTTTGAAATGAAACATTTGGAAAGATAAATTCTGTAGGTCCATATTTTTTGTATTTTAATTAGTAAAGTATGAAAGATAGCATTGATTGACTTTATCCTTGGTGATTTAAACATTTTAATCATAAATACTAACTTACTTAGCTGCATGTTTCGTCCCTAGCGGGGAAGTAGAGGGAACGGAGCATTACTTAAATAACCTTCTTATGGCAAATATCTTATTAGACCTTTTCATTGTACGATGGCATTGTGTAAAACTTACAAGTATGTATTGAAATTTAACTTTGTTAACTAATTGTTATCTTTAAATCTCTAAAAGATTTTAGTTACTCACGATCACAAGGTAAAACTTTAACCACAAGCCAACAAATCACGAGACAAAGCATTATTCGTTAAATAACATGTTTTAAAGGTGTTTTGGGAGACAGTTACATTCTGTACGGACATTTTAAAATTACAACTAGAAGTTGTCAGCATATAAATATCACGACATCAAATAATTTACTCTTAAAACAGTACTTTTTTTAGCTTCACGCTGTATCCCGCACATAGCAGGGTAGACAGAAGGAAATAACTTTAACGTAAATAAATATTTCACTTCTTCAAGTGGGGATCAAACACATAACCAGTCGATTTTGCAGCGCAAAGGTCACAGCCTTATGCCACTGCGCCACGACGGGCCTCAACACTCGGGCGGGAACAATACTTAAAAGCATATTTAAAATTTTTCATAAACTAGTCCTCGAAAATATCCAATGAAACTGATTTAGTTACAGAATTTGTCTAGACAGATACACTCCCAATTACTGAATTATTAAATTGATTATTCTACCTTTAACCTCTATGTGCAGACAGACATATTACTGAGAAAATTATTGTACATCATATATTCATGGCTACATATTATTATTTGTAGAAATTTAACTTGCGAAAACCGCTTCACGCTGTATCCCGCACACGCCAGGGTAGGCAGAGGTAACCTAATATTAGGTGTTGAGTGGCGAAATTCAATGCCGCACTTTGCCTCGATACCAGAGCGAAGAAATGAAAATATCTCCTCGAGTAGGAACCCACAACCAGCGATTACAGGCACACTTTGTACTTAAATATCAGTTTTCTGTATTTTTCAGGTGTTATAATTTTCTTTGCCTACTGTAACAAAAAAAAATAGAATATAAAATACTTTTGTACCAATTTAAAAGCAGGTAAGGTAAATTACTCTATTTACTTTAATTCCCCAACCAGTTCTAAACATAAGAAGCCTCGGGCCAGCGCTGGCTGTGAACGAAATTGTAATGGATACGAATTCACCCAGTTGTATTAATCGTAACGAGATACGGAAAGGAAAAGTTACTTTACTTTATTAAATTCCCTACAAAGTGCTTGGAATAAAGAATGAGAGAAGGCTTGGATCGATTTCGCTTATAGTTTACACGTGGGCTGTGAAACTTAAATTCTGATATTTGTTCCATTGTTGTAACCGCCAAAGTAAAGAATTAAAAACAAATCAGCTTCACACTGTATCTCGCACACAGCAGGGTAGGTAGAGGGAACCTAGTGTTAAGTTCCGTTCCCCATTTTCTGCCGAATTCTGAGGGAATTGCATGTTGAGTGGCAGAACTTAACGTCTTGCCTCAACACTTTTGCCTCGACACCAGAGCGACGAAATTGAAATATATATTTCATCTCCTCGAGTGGGGATCGAACCCACATTCAGTCGATTTTACAGTCACACATTTTGCTCCTGCGCCACGAGCCTGCAAAGTATTGAGATTTCCTTTCCAACACTCGACGGAAATATATGGAGTGTTTTAGTTTGACGTGTCTATGTGTGTACGTGAGTATGTATGCTGCGCCACTGTAACTCCTAAACGGATGAATCAGTTATGACTTACTTTTTTTTGAAAGGTGACTTGATCGCGAGTGTTCATGATTAAAGAAAATAATATGTGTAGTCGTTTGAAGATTATTACGTCTTTACTAGTCGCTTTTTTACTTTTAAAAGGTTTCGTGGCGGGAGTTTTTTTTATAATCTTGATATATAGACAATTTTATATAGAATTTAAAATTTGTCATATTACACATTTTCTTGTAAGAATTATTTTAAGTAAATAGATGATAAGATTAGTAAAAAAGAGGTAAACATAATTTTCATTGTAACTTACTACTTTAAAATTGGGACGTGTAGCTTATTAATTGACTAGAGCGCTTCTAATATTCTTAGGGTGTAAGTTCAAATCTGGCTACTTTAAAATTTCATATAGAAGAGAGAGATTTTTATATAGTTTTGATATATAATATCAGTATTTATTTTGTAAAAAAATGTAATAAAAAATGAATCGAACCAGTAGTTCTTGAGATTTGCGCGTTCTACCAAACAAGCTGTACAGCTTTATAACATTAGTTACTATTTCTCATAAAATAGTAGGTATATAAAATGCATTCGAGGTCAGTCGTGGCACAGGGGCACAGGCGTGTGATTATAAACACGAGGTCTTGCGTTCGATTCTCATCCCTTGCTCCGGTAACAAGGCATTAAGTGGATTTCCGCCTCTCAACACGCAATGCTCACATAATTCTTTCTTTTGGCAAATGGGGAACGGAAGTGTCTTAATGCGAACGAAGTCTCTTTATTCAATTAACGCCGTCGTGGCGCAGCGGTCACAGTTTGCTTGCAGGCGTGAGAGTCATGGGCTCAATTATCACCTGAGACTAAACTGTTGTCATTTCCACGTTCTGCGTATCTTGCAATCCATATCAAATAATTGTGTTGAAAATAAAATTAGAATTTATTAATTTCTTTTATAAAATCGAAAAATTCGAATTGAAATTTTTGATTTAGAAAAGAAACTATAATTTATAAAGAGCGTTGACTTTTATAGACTTGTTCGCAATTAATTTATAACAAAAGTAATTTAGAAGCCATAAGCCGTCTGTGAAACTAATCTAAAACTGCTTACGAGAGATTTGAATATTATTGAAATATTACATATTTTAATTTGATAAAGTTATCTCTAGTTTTGTTTAGTTTAGCTCTTTTTATTACGTAAACAGTTAATTTAAGTTTAATATACACTTTTAATTTAAACCTTTGTCTTTCGTCACATTTTTTTAAGGTTCGCATTGTAGCTTGTGTATGGCAGAGGACGTGGCGAGAACACAGTGTTACTATGTTTTTCCTCACCTCCTTTGCAATATACAAGTTAAAAGGCAAGTACCAATTTTCCATTCATTCATTCATTTTATCATTTTACCAAAGTTAGAAACGAACATAAACCATTATCCCGAGTGGCCACCGAACCCACAACTACAGCGTTTATATTCAGACGCTGTGCTGTTGCTTCAAAATACACACTTCATTACATATTTCAAATTAAAAAACTAATTAAATAAAACTCGAGGAAGTGAAATACTTATTTACGTTTATATTTCCATTTCTTCGCTCTGTTGTAGAGGCAAAGCACGGCGTTGAGTTCGAGTTTGTAAGAGCGACTCAACATGCAATGCCTCCAGAATTCGGCAGAAAGTGGGGAACGGAGTGTCTAACACTGGGTTCCCTTTGCCTACCCTGCTGTATGCGGGATACAGCGTGAAGCTGATTTAATTTTAATTTTTTTATTAAATAAAACAATTTACAAAACGGTAGCCAGAATATTATGAACATGACTGAGATGATTGTAGAATATAAGAACTAAAATGGAAAAAAAATGGTAAACCAAAATTACCAAACAAACATTTGAGAAACATTATTCATCACACAAATAAAAAAAAATATGATAAAATTTATAACTTTTCTATAAAAATCTATTGTATAAGTAGGTGTGTCGGATGCATGAAGTGGCATTCTGTCGTATAAGAGCAGCGAGCGTGGCACTATCGAAGCTATTGGCAATTATCCAGGTTTGCTCGAAGTGAACAGATTACGCTAACTCGGTGAGAGGATGTTTTGAGGGATATTGGCCTCGTGTTAAATAAACACGTTGTTAGAATTTAATTTAGGCCAAAGGTATGAAAGTATAATGTATTTAAATTTTATTGGGTGTGATGGAGGACATGGTGGGCGAAGGGCATTATATTTAATTATACTTAACATGGAGCGTTTGAATTATTAACTTATTAACGCCGGCAATTGTATTCTCAGTAGAGCCAGAAATTGAAAATAATTCATTACCCCGACTGGAAATCGAACCCACGACCGTCGCTTTGTACCATGACTACCTTTTTTTTATGAAAAATGAAAAGGCAAATCTCATCATCTGATGGTAAGTGATCACCGCCGCCCAACACCAGACACCAGAGGGGCTACAGTTGCGTTGCCGCCTTTAAAGTGGAGATAGACGCGCATTTTGAAGGTTTGCCCCTGTATCGCGACTGGCTTTAATAATATGACTTCATCGATATAAAATCTGAAGTACTTATTCCAACATTTCAACAAATAAAGAGAACTCTCTGTAACACTTGTCGGACACAGATAATAGATAAACTCGTTGTAATAACACTTGTCTATTCAATCTCGAACGGTTACGATGTAAAGTATTAGATTCACATCTAAGATGTTCGCTTCGTTGACAATTGGTGGGAAATAGAGAGAAATTGTGCTATTTTTAGTTGTTAAATCTTATAGACAAGTTAAATTTTATTTAATTGTTAAAATATGCTCGATTGTTAACGATGAAATAGGTTGCATGTAATTCAGAAGATTTTTATAAAATAACTTTAGTTAAGTAAGTTGTATAAGATTTTACTTATGAGGCTCTCCAGCACACTGTAGTGGCACAGCGTCTGATTGTAAATGCCATAGTTGTGAGCTCGATACTTACTCGGGGAAATAAAAAAAGGGCGGCGTTCAGTTCCGCCGCTGATCTGGGAGACGGTGTCAATGTTTTTCTTATAAAGTTTTTCTAATAATTGCCTACCAACTTATTGGACATAATCCGATATATGATGATATAATATTAGAGTAGGTATAATCGTAGATTAGTACTCAACTGATTTAAATTTGTTGGATAGCATTTCAATATCTACGTGTATTTCAATCATTTATATTCTGTAAGTCTATAGTATACGAGTAAATGCTTATAATATAAAATATAAAACAACAAACGCAGCTGTACTCTTGCCCCACACGGCCAATAACAATATCAGCCTATTCCCTCGATAAGCGCGCGCTTATTCATAATTTCACTTTCATTTCACAACATAATGTAAGGAAACAAAACGTATCAGAGAGCGATTATAGAGACCGCTAATGTTTACTCTAAGACAATGGGTAATTATTAATACAGCTACTGCGATACCGCGGCGGATGTAGACTCACCCTATTATAGAGGCAAATCCTTTTGTGTTTATGTCAAATTACTTAGTTTACTTAATTTTATTTCGTGGATGTTGCGCGGTGGAAGGAAGTCTGATTGTAATGCGTGGTTGTGAGCTCGATTCCCAGTGGGAAGAAAGAGTTATAAATTTAATGTACATTTTTATTTCCTGGTATTTCGTGATCCTCGCAGCTACAAATCTGCCTTGAGCTTATTACTTGTCTGTTGAAAATTAATTCAGAGATGATTACGTTTTACTTGTCAATTTATTTTCATTTGAGACTTTGTTTTTGGTAAAATGAGATACTTACCGAAGTAAATACTGTGAAGTAAATTTTAATATTTCTTTCCTAAAACTGTAATTTTAAGTCAAAATATACAAAGTTGTTTAAGCTTCACGTTATATTCACAGAGGAGTTATACTAGGTGTTAATATACTGGCCAATTTACGTGTGTGGCCAGGAAATAAATATAATGCATTACCCCGAGTAGGAACTAAATCTACAAAAAACAATGCTATCAAAAAATAATCGTATTGGCTTGAACTGATCGAATTTGTAAGTCAATAATAATTGATGCAAAAGAAAATAT
Organism: Heliconius burneyi; assembly: GCA_018247715.1. Classification (NCBI taxonomy): domain Eukaryota; kingdom Metazoa; phylum Arthropoda; class Insecta; order Lepidoptera; family Nymphalidae; genus Heliconius; species Heliconius burneyi. The sequence goes on along the minus strand of DWGR01003787.1, from coordinate 1,604 downwards.
TATTTCAAAAGTCCTGTTCCATTTCAATGAAAATTCAATAAAGAAAAGCGTGGGGGTCGCATCAAGAGCTTTAAGCACGTCTCTCCTATTAGGTGTACCAATATTGAAAGGATTTCGTCATCTGAAGATCTTGTATTTACTCATGTTTGTAAGCAACTTGGCCGGTTATTTCGGTAGTTTGTATGGTTTAATTATTTTCAATTGGGCGGGAAGTAGGGAAGTAGTAGGGAAGAAGTAGTGAAGTGTCTTAACACTAGATTTTCTCTGCTACCTCTGTTATGAATGTTTAAACTATTCGCTTACTGAAAACCTTTTAATAATATAACTTATTGATCCTCTCAGAAACTCATAATTAAGTAACTCTAGTTTGACTTCTTCTTTTCTCTTGCCCCTGGTTTGCCCAAACCTCTCCTAATCTCCTCCTATCACAGACAAATCCACGTAAACAAAAGCAACACACTTACACACACAAACACAAACACATCAACACATTCCTTTTTACTTTTTTTTCTACTCTAAGAAAGAAATATATACATATTTAGTATGCTTAGTACTCAACTCTAAAATTATAACATTTTCGGTTTGTATAATTTCTCTCTAAAATATAAATTTCACTAGACTCACATCTCCCTAAAATGTAGGTTTATTCCTTGCTTAGGTGGGAGGGAACCATTTTATGTCTGAGTAACTTGTATAAGCCTCTTTCATATAATGTTTCATTTTCTCTGTAGTTTCTTTCTTAGAGGAAATAATTTTATGATTATATTATGTGAGATACAGCGATAATAAAAAAACCAAAAACTTATGGAGAAATTATGGAAAAATTTAAATCATCTAAAAAAAACTACATTACCCAATATTCTTTCTAGAGTAACATAGATATTCTTATATTTTGATATGATACTGAGATTTATCTCATATATTTGGCGTAACAACGGTGCTCTTCCTGTTATCACTTTACTATGCAGCTCGCGTCCGCGCCGAGATCACGACTGACGAGGAAAGTCTTCGCGGGATACATCGTTCCACTACACTGTGGATACCTTGAAAATGCTTAAATCCGCAATTTATCATTTATATTATTGCAGCTGACGTGAATAGTAATAGATGACTTGTCTTACTGATGCTAGTGTAGCAGGTGGAAAAAGAAAGCAGTCCATTTCCTATAAGTGGGTACCAAGAGTAGCATAAAATAAGTTTAGTTCTATATTTTAACCTGAGGAAGGTAAATAAAATATTTTTTCGGTTCGGATTTAATTATTGCTTTATTTGTATTTATGGCCGTTAATTAACAACAATCAGATCGAAGGCCAGTTATTTTTTAGCTTAACGCTGTCTCCCGCATATAGCATGGTAGGTACTTACTACCTATTCAGATTTTCAACAATTCACTTTTAGTATTTGCAAGGTTACATTTTTCTATAAAAGTAGAGCAAATATTTCATCGAAATGCTAAGTATATTTATCAATAAGTTAAACCAATTTGCAATTCATAGTCGAAATGAAATATCAAAGCACTAAAGTTTTACTATTCATAAAACACATTCAACGAGACAGTAAATTGAAACAGCCCGAAACAGCGCAGTTTTTGTTCTCCAATGTTC
>DWGR01003786.1:0-11783 GCA_018247715.1 Heliconius burneyi | reverse complement strand
GTATCTCAAAAGAAAAAAAAAACAAAACCTTTATAGGATAATTTTACTGTCTGACTGTTTCGTGTTCAAATGTCTGTCTGTGCAACTGTCAAGTCAATTTTTCGAAGAACGCGTTAATAAGCTACTGCTTATCAAAATAAAAATATACAGGACAATTACAGTCTCTTGAAAATTCAGATATCAATAGTTGAAAACAAAATAAGAATTAAAAAATAATAGAATGAATAAGAATGAAAAATATATAAATATAATTTTCCGAGAGATTCGAAGGAAAACTTATATTTTTATTTATTACGTTCCAAGATAAAATATTTATTTAAAATTAACCAATCACAAAAAATAAAATAAAAGTTTGACCAAATAAGTACAGAAGCCATGGCTTTCCATAAAGCCACTCACCCTTCGAAACAAGGATTAATTTTAAATATTCATGATTTTTCAATCTAAAGTGAAAACCCAATTTCAGATTTCAGCGGCAATTATTAAGCACATGAACGAATACAATTAGTGTTATCGGGAGTTAACGCTCGACGATCAAATTACAACCGATTCCAATGATTTAATTAAGTAAATGTTTCCCTGGCGTTATACCTCTTTGAAACACGTACACATAAGTAATGGTAGATCGTGATGTCGATAGGTTATTCTGGATAACAGACAAAATAATTACCATTATAGTGAATGTCTCATTGTTTCTTTATTACTTTTTATTCAGGAACAATAATAATATTGTTTATAGTATATAATATTGAAGTTGATTTAATATTAGGGTTCCGTACCTCAAGAGGAAAAACCTCAACCCTTATAGAATTACTTTGTTGCCTAACTACGAGTATCAAGACCATTTATCTCGAAATCATGTGGAAGTATCAAGTTGAAATTAATATAACATGTTCATGTCTACGGTATATTGGCGGACACATAATTTTTTCAGTAGTCAATGAATGAAAAGATACAAGCATTGTATTTGCTGCATTTTGTACGACATTCGATTAAAAAATGAAATTATACCAGCTACATACTGTATCCCGCCCACAGCAGGGCAGGCAGAGTGAGCCTAGTATTAAGACACTTCGTTTCCCCCACTCTCTGCCGAATTCTGAAGACATTTTGTGTTGAGTGGCAGAACTCAACGCCGACATTCGATTAGATCAACAGTAATAAAATTTGGCACGATGTGAAAACTTAGAATTTAAATAAAAGAAAGAATCAGGAAAATGATTTTATTACGTACTACATGACAAAAACGTTACAAACTTTTATAAATAGTTAATTTCAAGCAAAATGAGTCTATATGCTCGCAATATGTCAACTTTGTCAAGTAGTACCACAATCCTGAAATTTCGATCATCTTACATATTATAGCAATAAATCTGAGATACATAATATTTGAATAAATGTGAACCTTTTTAAAAAGCAAGTACCTATATTTATATTCCTCTCACACGATGTTATACTAAAGGAATTCGAATTAAATTTCTCATACTATCCGTCGTATCTGTGGCGACACCGCACAAAGCTTCCAAGTGGTACACGAAACAAACAAATGGACGCGTTAACAAATATTTTGTCATGTTAACGAGAGAGGATGCGGTCGACGTGCTTATTGAATAAACGAAAACTTAGTTATACTTGGAATCTCGGTGCATCCACTATCAAACAGGACTTTGTACTAAACTCAAACAACTGCACATCACGGACTCGTATTTATGTGAATCCACAAGACATTTAATTAATGTATATTCAAGTGGAACTCGGCGCGCTCGTTAGAACTCATTTACTCGCCACATTATTATAGTCGAGTAAAATTAACTACTACACTTAAAGATTCTAATTTGGAAGACTAATTTGCTACTTAAACAATACTTAACTTTTGAACTCCTAAATAAGTATCGTCTCAAAAACACCACTTCCAGCTTAAGATTTTATGACCCGTTCATCGACTACCCTCGATTATTTGCGTAAGGCTCATCCAATTAAAACAAGAACAAAAGGCAAAGCAATTGAGTCAATACGATGTGGAATTTTGAGCGATTCATTAAAATAGACTGAACGAGCGCTATTGTCAAATATGTTAAAGAATCGGAGACAAACAATTGCTACTATATAATCAAGTAGCAAGTACTTATAGGTATCATAAAATGAAGCTGAGTTATGTATGTAGTACCTATATTTATATCTGGAGGCTGTCGTGACGCAGGGGCACGAGGGTGTGAGTGTCACGCGACAGTTGTAGGCTTGGTCCTTGCTCGGGGGAATGAATTATTATTTATCAATATTTGGATTTCTTCACTCTGGCACCAAAACAAAATCTCAGCGTTGAGTTCCGCCACTCATTAATTTTACAAAATGTGAGGAACGGCGTGTCTTAACACTAAGTTCCCTCTTCCTACCCTGCTACATGCAGGATACAGCGTGAAGCTGAAAAAAAAATTAAATAAAAATATACCTACTTATAATCAGGCTTAGCGTAACAATGTCCCAGTAATCTACACTCTATAGCGCTACACGAGGCCGGCTCTGGCGCGGTGGACGGCGCCTTCACCACATACGTCATATTAAAACCGAAAACTGACAGCAGGCCGAGAGCCCTCAACTGAGTGCCTTCCAGCCTGTTGAGAGTCAGTTCTACGACTAGCACCGGACTCTGGACCTGTAAAGGAAATTCATTATTAATATTCGAGTTCTGTACTATCTTGGTTTAGTTTTATGTATCGAGTATACATAAAACTAAACGAAGATAGTATATTATATACGCATGCTGGGCTCCGGCGCCCAACCACCTCAAAAGCTGGCGACGCACCAGTAGCTCCTCTGGTGTTACGCGGTGTCGTGGGCGGCGGTAATCACTTACTAACAGGTGACCCGTACGCTCGTTAGCCATGCTTTTTCCATAAAAAAAAATTGTTGATGTTAGAATTGTACATTTTTGTTTTTTTTACGTTAAAAAGAGCCTTGTGTTTCTTTTTTTTTTATGGGAAAAGGACAAGGAGGAGGACAGAGGAGCTACAGGTGCGTTGCTGGCCTTTAAGGTGGAGATAGACGCGCTTTTTGAAGGTACACATGTCATATCGACCTGGAAGCACTGTCGCGGGTAGGCCATTCCGCAATTCCGTGGCGTGTGGAAGGAAATTCCTAAGAAATCACACAGTAGTGGAGTACCACATATCCAGGTGGTGTTGATGATATTTAAGTTTGTGACGTACTGTGCGGTTAGAAAATGATTTGTGTGTTTAATCGTCGAACTCAACGCCGCCCTTAGGAAAATGAAAATAAAGAGAGAAATGGAATTTAAATATAAACATTGCCTTATGTGGCTAATAATATAAGATAACACTAGCTTTATATTCAGGCTAGCCTTTACATTCAGGCGCTGTTCCACTCTACTACGATAGATTTTTATGAATTTCAATATATCGATTTTTAAATCTCCAATTTAACCTTGTCAAAGTATCGTTATTCCGATAATATAAAGAAAAGTAAAGCTCGTCATTTACTAAGTACCTTTAGAAGCTACCACAAATTTTAGTAAACTTGTGATAAGTTCTGTAGGCATTAAGTAAATATGTATTAATACAAACGCAACGACGAGGACGGAGAGTTGCAACAATATGTTCCCTCTGCTATCGTATATACTACAAAAACTATGCCAATATTTAAGGTAATATTAATAAAAAACAAATGAGAAATCACCGTTCCTCTTACAAGCGATTAGGGTGAGTACTTCCTTTATTATGTTAATTCTGGCTAAGTCTGTACTAGCATCTGCTTTACAGCGAATTATGTAGATTGAGGTAGTCTATGGCTTATATAATGTACATTTTTCGAGATCGTGTCTGTTAACAGAATAGCTTATTGTAAATGAGATTAAAAGGAATTTGTTTATTCAGTAATTTTGTCTGTCTACCTTACTATGCGTGGAGTTAAAAGATAAAGCAGATAATACAGAACTATATATATTATTTAAAAAGAAAATTAAGTTTATTTATTTATCAATTATTAAATCCCCTTCCTATCTACTGAATATATACGTATATTTTAAGAAATAGAAGATCCTTTTAGTACAAACTGTAGCCCGCACACAGTAGGGTAGGCAGAGGTACCAAGTATTAAGACACACCGTTCCGCACTTTCTGCCGAATTCTGGAGGCATTGCGTATTGAGAGGCAGAACTCAATGCCTGGCTTTGCCTCGACACCAGAGCGAAGAAATTGAAATATAAACGTAAATAAAATTGTCATTTCACCGTCTCAAATTAAATTCAACTAAGCAAGATTAATTTCAAATAATAATAATAATATAGTATGAAAACATCATATCAACAATACGAAATATTTTTTAGTTTCACACTATATCCCGCATATAGTAGGGTAGGCAGAGGGAACCTGGGAACCTAGTGTTAGAAGACATATCAACTCCCCGTTCTTGAATGCTCAAGACGTTGCGTGTTGAGAGTTGGAACTTAACGCCGAACCATACGAAGTGAATCTCAAAATATTTACTCAAACCATCTCTTGTGCACGTTTCGCAGTCAAAAGTGCCATAACTACGGCACTACGCGACGCTACAGCGCTTCAACTGACTGGCAAAGAGGCTATAAAGAAAATATGTTTTCCATTTTATTTAAACGGAACTGTCTGTGAAACAATTTTGAGTATTAAAAGTTAGAGTTTCTTTGAAATAATAGGTAAACTATTTATAATGAGTTTGTATGTACAATATGCATGTAGTATATGATTAGTTCAGTAAAGATAAAGTAATATTTCATAATATTAATGAGACAAGTCATGGTGCAGGGGTACAAGCGTGCGGCTTTTAAAGTGATGAGGTATGGGTTTATTCGATAAAACAAAACAGTTGACACTTCTTCACTCTGGTAACGAGGCAAAGTGTGGCGTTGAGTTCCGTTACTCAGCACATAATGCCTGTAGGATTCGTCGGAAAACAGGGATCATAAGTGTCGTAATAGAAAAGAGTGTATTAACACTAGGTTCCAAAGTTCCCTCTGCCTATCACGCTATGATACAGCATAAAGCTAAAAATAGCAAGCTTGCAATTGATTACTTACTTAAAATCCAGAACGACTTATATAGGTGCATGCATTGGTTGATGGATAATGAGAAAGATTTATTAAAATGTAACATGCTTAATTAGAATGCTTCACAAATATTTATTTCTCGCGCCTTTTTGTATATGGAACAGTGAATATCTTGTAAAATAAACAGTGCACTGACACGCCTAGACACTGTAAAATATCAAATGAGATACACAACAGAACACCTCATGAGATGTTACTCTGTACTGCATTTATTTATTTCAGCAGGACTGCGGGTCAAATAACCCAATTGAAACTCTAAATAAGAAAAGCGTATGTTAATACTATTAATGAGATAAATATGAAAGTTTGTGAGAATGAATTATTGGTCCATTTTTACACAATAACTGCTAAAGGATTTAGATAATTTAATAATTTCACTTTTGAAAAATCCAACACCAACGTAAAAAGTCATACAATCAGTCTTTTCCAGCGCCCAGCGCCGCCCCATTTCGTTTTTTACTCGATCTTTCATTTTCGGTGCTATGTATGTATGGGTGTATGTATGTACGCGTGCGTCGCAATCCCGCTGAAATGGTTTCGACTATTATCGCGCTTTCTTTCCCAAATGTGATTCGTTTGTGACATAATTGCTTTAGATAGTCTACTGTGGCTGCGTTTTGAGGAATTTACGTTGTACATTACTCAGTGTCTATAACGAAGTTAAGGTTTTTTTTGTCAAGTTATGTAAAAAAATAGGGGTTAAATTCTACACATTACGACAATTGTGGGTTCGGTCCTCATTCAGGGGATTTTTTTTTAGTATAAACGTGTAAATAAATATTAAGAGAGGATTTCTCCAACTTTTTATTAGGAGCGGTAATAGACAGGATATTACTTTTTATAGTAAACAAAGCAAATAAAATGGTGGACACCTAAATGTATTTTTCTTTCCGTTATCGCCCCGGTTCTATAATTTTATTTCCCTAAATACCTTTTTACTGTGATACTGAGCGATTTATCACTTAATTCCATCTTCTTGACAGCGAGAAATAAAAAGAAGTTAACTCCGACAAGTCATTAAATTATCTCTCTGGAAAGTAAAGTAGCATTTGTGAGTTAAAGGCGCACAGAGCGCAAACGCGCGCTAATCGAGGTTAATTATGTAACTGGAAGTCGTTTACAAACTTCTATTATATTGTCATGACTTATTACACACATTTTACTAATATACACATAAGTTTACTCTAATATGGTAATGATTATAAATAATTTCTGTTTAATATTCATATTTGTAGATACGTATTGTTTCACACGACATTAGAAGATTAATAGAGAGAGAATTACTAGATTTAAAAGAACTTGAAATAATCATAATATTTCATATTATATTTTTAAAAATAATAATTTTTCAACATTTAACTTATTCAGTTATCGTTACTTCTGGACAAAGCAAGCAAAATAATTATATCAAGTTGTTAGTTGTCTGCCTTTGTTTAGCTGAGCGTCTGACGGGTTTCATTATAAGCCCTTATTTCGCGAAGCAAGGCTTGTGTTATATTTTTCATAGAAAGTTTTATTTAATTACTTTGTAAAATAGAATAGTTAAGAGATTGAGAAGAGAGAATATAATTTGTTTTTTCTTTAATCTCTTAGAAACTTTTATTCCGCATTTATTTTACATTATTTATATTACATTGTTTTCTTGCCACCCTCTCCTCATATTTACAGACACTTGCTTACAATTTAAAAATCACAATAAAAGACTTTTGCCAGAATATTATTTTAATTGCAGATATCGCAACGCTATGCATTAATAACAACTAGCACCAATTTTCCAAATATAAAAAATAACAAATTTTAGTTATTTTGTTAATTATCACATAATAAAGTATTTCATATATTAAAAAAATCCAGTTTCTTGTGAAAAATCTATTATCTTTAAACTTTAGCTTAAAATGCATCAGATATTATAAACACCGTTACACCGGTGAAGAATATAAGCTATTTTTTCAAGTTGTATTTTTACGTTGAAAATTGCTCCGGAGCTTTAATAAATGGAGAACAAGATCTCGCCACTAGCTACTCGGAAAAATATATTTGCTTCTTAGTTTTTAACATTTCATTTTCTTGTTGAAGCTTAAATAAAAATATTTTTATTCATTCAATAGACAGATTATGATGTATCTGTATATGTATCAACGTCGCTAGTTAATTGTTGTCAGGTGGAGAATGTCACTTCAAATCCTTTCTTAGACAGTGTTCCAAGAAAACTGTAAGAAAAAAATCAAATAAATAAAAAAAAAACGTTGCTAGCAGAGCAAGCAAAGAGAGTATGTTTTGAGTGACGAAACTCAGCACAACGTTTTAATTAGCTACACCTTGTTGCTTCTTAATTTCTAATTTATATAACGATCAAATCCAAATATATAATTACCGTCAATATTACGCCTGAAATAATGTAACTTCATTAATAATACCTCTATTCGCTTTCATTCAGCCTCCTCGGCGCTATAAACGCAAAGGCGCGTCGCAACTCGCAGTCGCGTCAGAGCGGGGACCGTCATCCGTCTCGGGGCCTCATTTGCTGAACGCAATTTGTGGTACAATCTGATAAATACTCCGTGATATAAGAAATGGAAAAGTCATTTCTATCATTTAATGTTTTTTTTAGTGATTGTAGAATAAACGAGGATTTATAGTTCCATACTAATATTAAATTTGCATTCGGTATGTACGCGATAAATGGGCGAATAACTCGATGTGGCGTCAACCGATTTCAATTTTTTTTTTTAATCCTACACTTCAAGAATAGTCTGGTGAAAGTATGGTAAGGTTCTGATTATGGGATCCGGTAAAAATTTATAAAGTTTGTTTTTTTTTGGTAAAAAATTTATTATACTATAGTATTGCTACAACTAGAAATTTAACTTCAACCGATTTGAATGATTCTTTTTTTATTTGAAAGCATACACTTCAACGTTAGTTTGCTGAAAGTTCGGTGAAATTCCGATAATGGGATCCGGTCGAAATTGATAAAGTTTGTTTTTTTTGTAAAATTTTATTATACTGTAATAGTTGCAGAGAAAAACATTGTTAAAATTGTTGTCAGAAGTGAGATTGCCCATCGTTGCATTTCTTTTTAACCAACCCCAAAAAAGAGGTATTTCTCATTTTCAACCGATTTCATAACAGGGAGATTCACAGTTCGCCCAAATATTTTTATTATGTATGTACTTCTCAATATACCACAATGTTAGTTTGCTTGTTGTGTTTGCACCTCATTAAGTGAAATTTTACATAAGACAACCACAACCACTCGTTTATTACCACTACCACCACCGCCACTCATTTAAAAAGCATCCTTGTAGGGTCTACTCATGACTTAAAATCGTAATTTAGCTTGACACCGACTTCAAAATTGTAAAATCTTTGTAAAATTATTTTATCACTTTTTAGTTCGTTGTTAGAAGTCGGTTTTTCTTTTTGTTAAAAATTTATACATGCATAATTATTTTATACATAAACATCAAGCAAAATTAAATGTCTAACTACCTACATAATCAATATGCGTATTAATATAGTGTAAACTCGTTTACAAAACGTATATTCAGTACAAAGCGAGCATTATAAATGGTGTTTGTATTTATTGAAATCTGTAGACACATTGTGAAGGCTCCATACATATTGATTAATACGAATAGAATATATTTTTGTATTAATGAGGCCGTCGTGGTGCAGCGGCACAATGGTGTGACTGTAACGCGACGGTTGTGGGTTCGATCTCCACTCGAGGAAGTGAAGTATTTGTTTACGTTTATATTTCCATTTCTTCGTTCTGGTGTCGAGGCAAAGCGCGGCGATAAGGTCTGCCACTCAACATACAATGCTTCCAGACTTCGGCAGAAAGTGGGGAACGGAGTGCCTTAACATCAAGGTTCCCTCTGCCTACCCTGCAGTATGCAGGATACAGCTAAAGTAAATCATAAAAGAACACAAAAAAGATGCGAATCGCACCAGTAGTACATCGCATAATATAAATTTTGATAAACTTAATGTTAAGTTACTCCGTTTCCATTAAGAGACTTCCGTTCCCCACTTTCCGCCGAACTCTGGAGGCAATGCATGCTGAGTGGTGAAATTTACCACCACCCTTGATTACGTTACGCCTCGTTACCACAGCGAGGAAGTGCTTAATGTTATATCCACGCGAGGAAATTAAATTTAACATTTAATTTCCTCGCGTGGGAATCGAACCCACAACCTGTTGCATTTACAGAAGCACGTTAGTTACTCTATGTCGTAACTGGCCTTTTGTGTTGGATAGTCTATTATATATTATAGCATAGATACGAGTATATAGCATACAAACAACATGACCAACCTTTTGTGGTAGTTCACTGTACCTGTGGACAGAGTTACCTCAGACATTTAGGACATGCCATACATACACTACCTAAATATATCTTTTTCGAACAAAAAAAGAACATTTGAAACAGAACAGAATTGAAATATATCCATGATGTGCGCCGTTTAGTTCTGACAATCAACACGCAATGACAGAAAAAAAAGAATGGGGAATGGATTTTTTAACACTAGATTCCCAGATTTCCTCTGCCACCTATGTGCAGAGTACAGCGTAAAAATAAAATTAAAATTATTAAAGATACAGTACGTACACTATGTAGTAGTCACGCTTGCATAGAAAATCTTTGTGAGAAAACATGCCTTAGTACTTTAACTCAAAAGCTCCATTCCACACAAAATATGAATATTTGCATACTTCGTACTTACCCTACATCTACAAATTATTCCTTTGATCTACGTCATTCTTTGTAAATCATTGAATCGATATCAAGCCCGTAGTTCCTTTAAGCGATTTATAAATGAAATCGAAATAACAAAACGATTCAATGGAAATAGGATTAAGCAATTGCCGATTTGCTTTCCTTCGTACAATAATAACGACTGAAATGAGAATTTAATATTTCATTCGATTTCAAGAACATTTTTTTGCTAGCTAGTTTAAAATGCCGTTAGAAATCACAGGAAATTAAGATTCAATACAAATTATAAGTATTACCGTTCTTGTGAGCGTTAAGTTTTTAGCTGCTTTTAATTATTAAAAAAAAAGATGTATAAATGTTATATCGCTGAACAGATTTCTAGCATCGATAGCTCTACTAACATCTTCATTCTTCAAGCATTTAAGTATAAATAAATACAACCCGTTTCACGCTGTATCCCGGACACAGCAGATTAGACAGGGGGAACCTAGTGTTACGATACTCCGTTCCTCACTTTTCGCCGATTTTTCGGTGGCGTTGCGTGTTGAGTGGCGGAACTCAACGCCGCGCTTTGCCTCGAAACCAGAGCGAAGAAAATACTTGAAAACAAAAAGAAACACTAATATCTCTATGTTTTAAGAAATATTAAACTAAAGATATGGTCTTATTGAAAATGTACGCCTAAACTCAGTTTACCAAATCATCTCACGGTGCTTGCAGGATGTATTTCAAATTAGTCACCCGACTGCATGCAATGTAAATGGTTACATCTGAAACTAGATTGTGTAGGTTTCTAGTATTTATTAATTTATATTCTTATTTATACTTTCTTTACACCTTTCTCGCCTTCTTACGCACTGTAGGGTAACCAAATATTCAGGTATTGTGTTTGTAGTGGCGCTCAGTGGCGAATCCACAACTGTAGTACGACGTACGCTAATCCTCACGAGGGCCTTAACTCTTTCTTTATTCTTCTTATTATTAATTGTTCTGATTACATCTATTTAGCTTACATGTTATCAGTGTAACGACTCACATTCTTGTCAGAGTGTTTTTTATGTATATATTTTTTTCTTACAATTAATTACAGGCGGCTTACAGATATATTTTTTATATGAAAGTTTAAATTAAAAAAAGAGCTAACAAAAAAGTATTAGGTATATTAGGTATTCCCGCTTAGCAGAGCAGAGTAAGAACCTAGTATCTTAGTTTGTGTGTGTGAATAAAAAGTAAAATACTCCGTTTTCTCCGCATTCTTGCTGAGTTCCAGATAAAGGTGGAGAGTGAAGATCGAATCAACAGTTACTGCACCATTTACAGTTATAAAAATACGTTTTGTTATTAAAATGGGTCTAAAGTCAATTAAATGATAAATATAATCATTATGCTGAAGTCATTTAAAATTATGATATTTTTAATTATTTTTTTGCAAGTTCACGCTGCTGCTATGCTGTATCCCACATAAAGCAGAGTAGGCAGAGACAGCTTGGTGTTACAGCACTGCCAACTTTCTGCAGATTTTTTGAAACATTCCATGAAGAAAAAAATCATATCAGCTTCACGCTGTATAATACTGTGTTCCTGCTGTGTGCGGGAACTTAGTGTTAAGGCACTCCGTTCCCCATTTTCCCCCGAATTCTGGAGCCATTGCGTGTTGAGTAGAGGAACTCAACACCGCGGGGGACTAAACCCACAGCCAGTCACGTTTACAATCGCACTTTGTGCTGCAGCGCCACGACTGGCCTCGTATACTAAATATATTTATTTTACAAAGAGCAGCAACCACCTATTACAAAAGGTACTCAACTACTAAACTGTTATAATACGTAGTTACTGTTTGTTCGCAAGTTCACCAACGTAACGGATAACGAGCGCTCCGTAAAGCAACTTCGATACCGACAAGTAACTCCGACTGACGGACGAGCACTCTCTTAGTTTGTTTAGATACACTAACTTGTGCA
>DWGR01003785.1:0-11786 GCA_018247715.1 Heliconius burneyi | reverse complement strand
TTTTATAACTCAACTAACATGAGTGATATTTTAATTTCCAGTAAATAGTCTTACTTTATATTTACAATTTAAAGAAAATATATGACAAAATATATTCAAAGAACAAAAAGTAGTTAAAAGTATCGTCGCGTCTTTAAAATATTATGAATGAAATGTACACTTATTTTTAATTTTTATAGACATATTTAGTGTTCAAAACCGTTGAATAAGTAAGTACTATTCAGTCATAAGCTTCAATTAACTCTATATACAAAGTGCTTGGAACTACTCTTTTTACCGATTACGAAGATTAACTCGCCGCTTTATTAGGCATCTGAAACGCAAACAACTAAATAAATTTTTACGACGCTACTCTTCACAGTAAAATAAGCGTTCTTTGGTGTCATACCATAAATTGGTTGGATTGTAAAAGAAAAAACTCAACTTGTTACAACTAACTATGCAAAACATACCACGAGTGGTAGCGGTAGAATTTTCAAACAATATCCACACGCCTTTTACGCATTCTCCTTTATTGTATGAAGTCATTAATTAAGGAATAAATTAATTAACTTTGCAGTTAATTATAGAATTGAACTCCTTATTAGAATAATAATGCGTTGTCAACCCTTTTTCGTCCTAGACGGTCCTTTTTGAGAGCAATCTTGAAAGGATTTATGGTATAAGAGATAAAATGTTATATATTAAGCTTGATGCTCTGTTTCCATTGAAAAATATGCACAATTTCTTTACATTGTAAAATTACTGCTATAAATGTAGTCGGTATTTTTATAGATTTTTGCAGTACAAACATTATACTTCTATATAAGTATAATGTTTGTAAGAAGTCAATTGGTTTAATAAAATTAAAGTACAACATCAGTAGCAAGTAATCGAATATACAAAAGAACTAACATCTATTCTATTCGGGGGTAATAACATTTCAGACCCCACCCACAAGTTGTCAATCGATCAAACGTGTACAAACACTAAAAAGACAAACGGCTGGTCATAAAGACCGAACTCGCCAGCGAAATACAAAGAAATTTAAACTCTGTGTCTTATAGTCACAGTTCACAATAGAATATCATTAAAGTCGGCATACATAGCTTGTTTGCGTTGCGAATATACATCGTATATAGGAGTCACAGCCCGGTGGAAAATGTATTGACAAATATATTGAGTTACTGTTTCCATTAGGTTATTGTTTATTCCAATTTATAAAGCGACTTGAAGAAGTTTGATTTATGGACTATATGAAGAGACAGATATGTAACTTTTACATTTTTCATATACTTGGAATGAATAAACAAAAGCCAAAAATACCTATGCAAATTAAAATTAAGACAAAATATATGTACATACGCTTTAGACATTTCACTGCTGTGAACTAAAAAAAAACAGAAATTTCACACAGAATCACATCGAACATTAAAAAATTATCACACATACACTTTAAAAATTCTAAATCTGTTAAATATAAAACACGTCTGAGCACTGTTGTTAAACTATTTTGAATGCCACTAAAATGTCCTATGATCTTTCAATGTGAATAAATTACAGCCATTTTTACCCCTTGCCGTTAAAGGGTTAGTTCTATAGAAACTTATGAGTCGTGAATTTGCATATAATTTCTAGTTTATTATTTATTTTCGAGGGGTGTTTTGTATGGTAACGTATTTCATTGATGAATTGCCTGTATTAATGAGGATTACGAAGGTACGTCGATTATTATCATTTTGTCTGTTGGGTTGACAGTGTTTTATAGGAGTGTCAAACGGTTTTTATTTCGAAGTTTGAAATGTGCACATTGCATGCAGAAAAAAGTTAAGTGAGTTAGTAATGTTGAAAAGTAAACTTTACTAAATTTATATTTTACTTTTAAGTTAAAAAAAATAGTGTTCTAGATTTCATTATTTAATTTTTGAATTTGTAAGTCAAGTCATACGTTAAGACAATGAGAACTTCTATGGATATTACATTAGTCAACAAATTATAAATGTTGTAAATTTTAAATTTCAAATGTGTAAGCTTATAATCTAAGAAACGGTGATAAGTTATGTTGTTCTCAAAGCCATATATGTCATTGTAAATTATAAAAAGTATATGAAAATATTCTACAATATAAATTATGTAGTAATTATACAGTAAAGTGCTACCTACATATGGTCTTCTAAGATACGGTCCGGACTTTACGAAATTTATGGATATAAAGATAATAATATGAAAGAAAAACCATAATGCGGTTCAAACGATTAAATTAATAAATTATATCTTAATGTCATGAAATACATTAAAATTGTAATATCCATAGTGTATACTAGTTTAGTTTCTAAAAAATAATTTATGATTACCATAAAAGTGTGGTCAACTTTACGGCCTATACGACTTCCGGCAGAAGTACAATATTATAGGTTTAATATTTCAATGGTGATTCGTTCATGCTCAGGTATTATGACGTATACGAGAGTCGTATGGTCAATACACATTGTAAGTTCAAATTGTTAAGCTATATTACTAAGTAAACATCTTTACATTTTTTTTAAATGGAAATAATTATAAATATACTTGAAGAAGCACTGAAATTCTCCTCTGTCCCTTTTGTCAAGATCCTCAACTCAACTTTTCCCCTCAATGTAACATTTCCAAACTCGAGACATTGCGTGTTTAGTTGTGGAACTCAGCGCTGACTTACCAAAGCAAAGTATTATTGTTTGGTTCCTCTGAGTTATGATTGAACCCCATAACCATCACGCTTACAATCAGATGTTTTCTCATTGCACAACGATTTTTTTAGGTTCACGCTGTGTCCCATATATAGCAGAGTAAGCAGAGGGAACCTGGGAAACTAGTGTTCCGACTCTCTGTTTACCACTTTTAGCCAAATTCTAGAGACATTGTGTGTTGTGTGACGGGATTCAATGCCACGTTTTGCTCCGATGACGAGATGATAGCGGGAATATGAAAATTTTAATTATTTCATTTCCACGAGTGGGATTCGAACCCACGACCTATGTCACTATACAAACACATGCTCGAACGTTTGTACCCCCGCGCCACAACTGTCCTCGAAGTAATTTTTTATCATTCTAATTCATCTAAAAGCCACATGCAAACCAACATTAAAATAACCAGTTCCCAACGTAATTTAAACTCCTTCCTTTAAATAATAATAAAAATAATCACATATTTCATTATCTATGCTTATTAATATTCGATGCCACAATACATCCGATGGACCGGAAGTTTGATCTTTTGTAATAACCAAACCCTTTAAATTTTTTTCAATGGGCGCCATTTGGTTGCCTACATTCATTTGACCCTTTATCTCACGTATCTTTTAATATCATAATTCTTGTCTTATCTAACATTTATGTTTATTTTGCGTACCAAGGAAAAGGTTTTTATAGAACATATTTTTGGAATATTGTTTGTTTATTTATATAAAAAGCAGCTTATTTTTGGTATAAAATTATCAGATAATAAGGCATTTTAATTGTATTTTAACTAATAGTTACTTAGAACTTATGTTCAAAATAAAATAACTAGATTATTGAATTATATAGAAATGTAACGTACTTTTACTTTTATAACTGAACTACATTTAATATAAAATACTGTAATATTCGACACAATATTCAAAGAATTAAATGGGAATATTCTCAGTAAAATTATAATCTCAATCAAAAATTAAAAAAACTAATAGACTCAACGAACATTTAATTAAACACACAAACACACAATAACTAAATCAACAATTTTACACAACTCACAAAAGGAGCACGACGAGAGAAAATAAAGAAAGAAAGAAAAGAAAAAAAAAACACTATTTGCACAATGTTAATATTGGTTATAGAAATATGAAAGCCACTACACTAACAAAACAAACATTTCACGGGTATGCGGTAACAAAAACTTGTCTGTACGGGGCCCGTCCTTTTGTGCGAATTTGACTAGCCATTGTTTAAAATGCTGATTTATAGACTATTAAACCCTTTCTATTAATGTATGCGTATTATTCAATGTATAAAATGTCGGTAATATTTATCGCTTGCATTATAATATGACAGTGCACATTGGTTGTGAAGTTTGTTTTTTTATTACTTTGCCTAGCGTAGTTCAAGTGTTTATCTATTGAGGTGGTTGTGGGTTTGATTTTTTAATGTCGTGTGATACAATTAAAAATTCGAAAAACAGCGAAGAAATGAAAATTCCTCGCGTGGGAATCGTATTCCAAATCTATCGCGTTTACAGTGGTTACGCTTGCACACCTGCGCCACGACTGGCTTCATGGAATGTTAGTAACATTATAAATTTTAATATTTTTTCCAAATAAAACTATATTATAATTTATCACATTAAATAATTGTTCTTATAGTTACATAGACGGTAAAGGAATTTCCTTGACAACTGCATCGTAATTTAAGTGTAATTAATTTTATAATGTCAAGTCATCACACTAAATTGGTTCACTGCAGTTACTTGTTTTCTCTTTGACCTTTGTGTTTAGCAATTATTACTATTTTTATGTTTAAGCTTCACGCTGTATCCCGCACATACCAGGGTAGACAGAGGGAACCTAGTGTTCAGACACTCTGTTTACCACTTTCTGCCGACTTCTGGAGGAATTGCGTGTTGAGTGGCAGAACTCAACAAACAGAGCGAAAAAAATGGAAATATAAACGTAAATAAATATTTCACTACTTCGAGCTGGGATCGAACCCACAACCAGTCGGTTTGGTGGTCACACTCTTGTGCCGCTGCACCACGACTGGCCGCTTAGCAATTATTCTATAAATAAAAACTGTTCCTTATGTTATAAAGCTGGAGAGTTTGTTTGGATGGATTCACTAACCTCAGGAACTTGTGAAGAACTAGTTTCAATTAGAAAATTAAAAAAATAATTTTATATTATCAATTTTAGAGTATGATTTTTTTTAGCTTTACGATAACGGCTGGCGAAGCCGCAGATTAAAGACAGTTATTAATAAATATGCATATTACGTTCAATACACTGTAATTTCACAATTTCAATACAGATAAGGGCACGTCAATAGATAATTAAAAGCATATGACATCTTGAGGGGACTATAAATAGGTGAGTCACAAAAGGTCGTCGATCTGTTCCTTTATACGGAAGTTTTTTTCTTTTTTATGTTGACAAAAGTTTGAGTTGTAAGTGCCATTAAATTGTTTTTTTTTTAATGTTTTTTCCCATGTCTTACAATCATCTGTTTAGGGCTAATGTTTTATATTTAGAAACGTAACGGCTGAACGGTTTAATACATATTTTGTCACGTATCTTTACCTGCTTAGTTAAATTAAAAATATTAATAAATTTAACTTTTATTTGTGAAATCAAATGTTGATAAGTTAGTTTTAATCATATATTTTCATACAAGATCCATTTCGATTTTTAACACATGCAAATGTCACGTCAAGTATATTTTAAAATATTTTAAAATTATCCATATAACCAATTACATAACATTTGAGGCTGTCGTTGTAGAATCGATTTGATTTCCTATTCGGGAAAATGTTTATATTTATATTATTGTCATTTCCCCGCTCTGGTACACAAAACGCGGCGTTCAATTTCGCGATTCTATACACGATGTCTTGAAAAGTAGGGAACTTGAAATGGCATGAAGCTGCTTCAAAAATTACAAAGAATTATAAATTCTACAAGTTCTGAAAATTGTTTAGTGAGAACAAAATAAATGCAAGTCAACCTGACTTGAACTTCACGAACTGACGTAACTGAAACCAAACAACTTTCCCCCTTTCAAAAAACGAGCAAGTAAGTAAATGGCGTGAGAAAAAAGTAATTTTCATTCATAAAACCATTTTCTTAGGAGGACAGATACAAACTTAAGCGTTGTAGCCGTCTCTCTCTCACCCACTCATTTTTAATGCACTTTCCCTGGAGTGCTCCTTTTATACCTCTTAAGAGTTGAGGCACGGATGCACGTGTTTTAAATTTACTTTTTAAGCGTTCAGAAAATTTCACTTTTACGATGTAAACGAATTGACAACAAAGTTTGTTTGTTTAAAACAATTTCTCTTTTGGAAAACTTATTTGTCTAACTTAGAAGGTAAGTAAGTATGAAAAGATCTCACTGTGGCACAGTAGTAACAATTGAAAATAATTTCGTTTCTTTGGACTGATGAAATAAAGCGTAGCTAAGTTCCATATGCGTTGCTTCTAAAATACGCGAAAAGTCTCACTTTTAAGAAACGGGGTATCAAAACCTATATTAACTATACCTAACTATCAGTTATTGCTTATCCGGTTATCGAAAAAGGCATTGTTTCAGCAGCTTCACGCTTTTCTCGCACATCAGGGTCAACCAGGGCTTACTAGAGTTGGAACACTCCGTTTCCCACTTTCCCCCGAATGTTTGAGATATTGCCAAAAAATTTATTACACACAATGTCCCATACATTTTAATAAAAAATAAATCAAATTTTGGGAATTTCTAAATTGGGAACCTATTTAATAAATAAAAAAATCAATCATTCGATTAAATTTAAAATTTAAAACACGTTTCTTGCAGGACATTAGCTGCACCCAATAAAGCCCTATTTAAATAAGCCAATCAGTTGTGAACGAATGTATCTGTTCTGTAATCCTTTGAGTGGCACTCGATACTGAAAGGGATGTTACCGTTTGTGCGCATTGTCACTCGTAATTTATTGTCACTGCACTAGTGGCCTATATTTTACTAACCCTAGGGTTGTTGGGAGTCAATATTCAAAATAATATTTGTAACAGATAAAACATGATTTAGATAAACTGTATTTTCTGTCATTGAAAAGTGTTTTTTTTAATATTAGTTAAAGTGCGGTTTTTTTTTCATTACAATTAGTACATTTACCTAATTATATAAATATATTTTATTTAAATTATAGATATTCACTTGATCTGGTAGGAAAAAAAATCGTCATTTTGGTATCTACTTCACAACTATTATAAAAAAGAAAGCAAAATTTGATACATACACAAAATATTTTTCCGAGGTCACAGTGGCGCTGAAGCACTGCATCAGACTTTTAATTCTGTCACAACATTGGGCTTAAAATAGAGAACACTAGGTTACACCTACCTCCCGTGCTATGCGGGATACAGCGTGAAGAAAAAGAATTCAACTAAAACATTTCCCCATACAAAATATGTAGCTCAAACACAGTTATAATACGCAGCAATACAATACAGAAAGAAACAAACTAAAACTCGAAACGACTTATAAAACATACGCTCGTAAGCCAAGTTTCGTTTAAAGAGGTTATAAATAAAATAATATATTCAAAGCACTTGGATGCGCAACTTATATGTGTAAGTTCAGAAACCACTCGGGGTGCTCGGAAAGTTTCACAACAATATTTTTGTCTGCTATTGTATATATACCGACGAGAGATATATTTTGGTGACTGGAGCGAGAAGTGTTTCTCATGGAGTATACGAGTATTCTAAAGTTTTTTTTTTCATATCTGGAACATCTTATTCATTTTTAAAAATGACTTACTGTATTAATAAAAAAAATGGGGCCCTCACACATAGCTATTAATTTTGAGAGGAAAGTTTTTCCCTCTTCCATAAACCTTGCATAAGCAACAAAATAGTAATCAACGAAAATCACTATCGCTCTCTCCTATAGCTAAACTAAGGGATTTTTTTTATTTTTTTAACTTAACTTAGCTTCAAGCTTTATCCCTACCATGGTAGTCAAAGAGAACGGAGCGCCAAACGCTACGGTCTCTACATACCTCTTTCGCTTTGTCCACTGTCATCAACCTCTTCATAAAATGCCCTTTGGGGGGTCCTCATGCTTTTTACGTGACATTCCTCCAGGATCTTTGATACTGTGTTTTCGAAAGTGAACCGAGGTTTCCTCCTACCTGATAAGAGTATCACTCACTTTATTTTTTTTTAACTAATTTAAAGACACCCTGTAGGCCAACACGTTGTCTTACAGTATCTTACAATATGTTTCCGTCGAATTTATAACGAAATATTGCATGTGAAAGGGTGGAACTTAACGCCGCAAATTAAAAAAAAATTCGAAATGAATCGATTTACTACTAATTTGGAGCAGTATTTTTTTAGTAAAGACCAAAAACCGCTACCGCTCACGCTTATCGCTAAGCTTACGAGTTCTGTAGACATCACAATAAAAGGAAATCAAGAGACACACATACGTTTAGACTATTTCTCACTCCTCTTCAGAACATAAACATGTTGCTATGTTCTCATTCTCACGATATTCCAAAGTTTACGTAGCGGCATATTTTAGTCAAGTTTATTGTAGCGCCGTTTCAAATACGAGTAGGTGGTTGTTTACTACCGTTGGTACAGTAGCGCTGACTGGGTCTATATATTGTGAGAGATGCAGGTTGCTTAATTTTGTATTCAATGTTATACAACTATTTTATATAATGTGTTTTACAATTTTTCTTAATATGTGTGTAAGTTATGGTGAAACTAGTAGTAGATTTTATAGTCCATTTATTGAGAAAGGCTATATACGAGTATTATATAGGTTATGTTACATCATGTTATTCACCTGTTTAACCCAATGTACCCGTGATCAGAGTCACTTCAGACACTAAGACTGTGCGATTTTTATTTATTTTCATTTGATTACGCGAGCGATGTCCCAGGCGAAAGGTAGTTTAGTTCATTATAATATATTTTGTATAGACATAGCTGAAGATGTAGTACATTTATTTGTTGATTTTTTAAGTCGTAAATATTTTTTTAACCGCGTTTCATGTGGGGTAGTGAAATTCAAGCCTTGCTAAAATACAATAATATTTAAAACATAAACATTTTCTCCATTATATTCGAACCCACAATTACCCAATCACTTTCCAATGTTGCCATGACGTCGAAAATTTATATCATATTACATTTAGTGAAACACAGTAAATTTTCCCCCAAAATTTCTAGAGAAAATCGCGTACCTACTCCTTTTTCTGTGTGACGTTTGACAAAACAACCCTCCTCCCTACGGCCGCGGCACATGCGAGTAACACATTATCTATCAAATGGGGCAAAGGGTGGAGTCGACTATTTTACGTTAGAAATCAATATGACTACCTCAATTTTGGGACAAAATATTTAATTTTATGTACCTGTATTACTAAACTAGCTTTTAGTTGCTGGTTCACCCGCGTCGTCATATGGAAATAACTGAGTTGTGCCTAAAGACTACTGCGATAAATGTAAATATTTATAATTTCGAATCAGCAGTTTCCGAGATTAGTATGTTTAATCACACAAACTCTTCTGCTTTATAATATTAGTATAGATTAGTCACAAAAATATTTAATATTTGATTTTTTTTTGTCAATTTTAAACCTTTGCTAAATAAGATTAAGACTTCGGAACTTAATATTTGCCTTAATTAGACTAATGATACAACTCCGAGAATTGAACCTATAATATTATTCAGTTTTTTGATACGGTGTTATTTATAAGTTTACTATGTTATATAGAGACTGTCGCAGTTTAGTAAGACGTCTGTCAGTAACAATTATTGTGGGTTCCGTAGCCTCTCGGTGAAATTATATCTAAATTATTTTCAATTCAAAAATGGGCGGGAAGGGGAGTACCGAGTGTCTTAACAGCTATACGGACAGCGTAAAGCTGAATCAAAAACCAATAGACCTATGCTATGTATTATACTTACAATAAATTAGTAGAACAAAATAAAATTTAAATATTTTAGCAATGTCGTTTCTACAAACATCCCTGTCCCAGGCTCTCATATGACATATGTGCGGCATAGGAAAGTATTGATCTAGTGTTGGCTCCTTTCTTTGTAAGTTAGTGCGAGCATGTTTCATTTATCTTACAAAGAAATACAATATAATGATCGCATACTTCACTGAGGAACTGGAACAGACGACGCTTTCAAAATAATTGGAATTTTTCACATGCAAATATTCTACCTGTCATTACCTTATAACAGGTATATATTATTATATTTTCTGTTTTTATATATAATAGGCATCATAATTATTCGTTGTTCCACTCAACACGCAATGCTTCCAGAATTTGTTCTACTTACATGAAACAGCATGAAGCTGAAAAAAAAAAACAATTAACTATGAATCGCTAATTATAGGTAATAAATAGAAAAGTTATGTGATTAGATACAATTTAATTATTTTTAAAAATAAACTAAAATATTTAAATATAAAAAATACTATGGAATATTACGCTTACATAATATGAAAAGTTAAAACATTTGCAACTTACCATAAGTATTATTTTATAAAACATTAACCGCCAAATTAGAACAATAAAAAGAAGTTAATAAACCAAAAAAAATCAGACATGTTGATATCCAAAAATCGCGCCAATAAATTGCATAAACTTGGCCCCGGGCTAACCACTACACGGAACCAATAATGGTGTTGTCATCCCGCTCTGATTGATCTTTATTTTATGCGCCAACTATCTCCCATCTCGCTCGCACTGGAGCTCTGCCAGCGAATATATTACGCGGTGTTGAAAATGTGGCGTTTCCGTTTTTATTTGAATACAGATAGCGGATAATGGCGTCGGAGTCTACAGATTCACTATGGTTATAATTTAAACCTAGATCAGGATAGTTTTATAATCCAAATTAAAATTTTAAAATTATTAAGTATATTTCTTGTAGAAAAACAATATAATTGTAGTCAATTTACAAACGCTTTTAGTGTCAAGCTTTAGAGACACGTATCAACATTTAGAAGATATATTTTACGTCTTTACAGATACGTGACAGAAAATGGAGTTCTAACAATTATTTCAGTGAAATATAATATTCCATTTGATATACAAAATACGTAAAAAAGCAAATTTAATAAAGCGTGAGACAGTCAACGAGAAATCACAACTAGACACAAGTCTCATTATGAATAAAAAAATACGAACCTAGCAACATTTTTTATTAGAATCTATCTTTAGTTGTAAGTAACATTTACACAAATAGCATGTGTTTGATACAAAAAAAGTAAAAAATAACGTAAATATACTAGGCCATAATATATGGCTAGGAGTGCGGTTGACAGGCGGCTGAGGATTTATGAACGTTTCCTTCTACGCCTTTCAAGAAAAAAAAAACAATTTCAACGTATGTAGCTTAGAGAAAAGTGTTGTTTTTATCAATCTTGTACACATATATTTGATAGAAGTAAAAGATTATACGCTATTATATGATATTCGATAAAATATCTCTAAAAATAAAACTATTAAAAAATACAATAAACAGATTTTTTTATTTTACCTTTCCTTTGTATCCTCTTGCGCGGACACCTTAAATAGTGCCTTTGCATCATACTTTCTGACCTTCTATAATCCAGAGGTAAGTATGTTCCTAACGTATGACACTCCACTCTTATTCTCTTGGAACATAATATAAATAACATTTGTGCCCCAGCGCTACGTCTGACCTCATTCGACTTTCTGTTTTTCGAATCTGTTTGAAATCGTTCTTGTATTCCGTTCGACTTCGTTTTTAATAAAATCCTACCAACACGACACAAATTTTATGATAATTTCTACAATATGTAATATTAAAATCATAGCTAAGCATAGCATAGCATGCATTCAAAATAGCTTTATGATGCAAATAACCAATTAGTGCGTGTACCGAGCCTGGGCGTAGGGATCGACGCATCTGCTCTCATTTGCCTAACAATACTGCTTTACCTTTGTCTGTTTGTATGCTTCAAGCTTACTGGTAAAGGGTAATAAAAACAGGCTTGTTAGCGATATTGGGTGACACAGATTTGTATGTAGCTTGGTAGTAATT
>DWGR01003784.1:0-11787 GCA_018247715.1 Heliconius burneyi | reverse complement strand
TCCATTCAAATTTACTGACAACTGGCTGTATACTTCATCGTTCTATAGAGTTTATAAATAAAGTTTAGAAACTATGGCGTTCAACATTCCTTGTGTTATCGATATTAGATGGTAGTTTACTCCTATTAAAACTCAGCGGCTTCACGTATTTTTCAGTACAGCACAATAGATATTGATTAATCTAGTGTTAAGACTCTCCGTTCTTAAAATACCCAATTTTCGAAGTGAAAATGTGGCGTGGCGCCGGAGACCAGACTGTGACTGTACGGGTTCGTAAATGCGACTGGTTGTGAGTTCGATCCCACTCGAGGAAATGATATATTTATTTATTTATTTTTTCATTTCTCCGTTCTGGTGTCGAGGCAAAGCGCGGCGTTGAATTTTACCATTCAATATGCAATGCCTTCAGAATGCCTCGGAAAATGGGAAACGGAGTGTCTTAATACTAGGTTGATGAGAGATCTCATAAGAGAGAAATAGATATATCACTGAGGTGGTAAAGATACGTAACTAAGCGTATTTTAAAGAGTAGACGGTAGATAGCGTTGAGTTTTGCCACTCCATAATGCCCCCAGAATTCAGCAGAAAGTGGGGAACAGAGTGTCTTAACACTAGGTTCCCTCTGCCTACCCTGCTGTGTGCGGGGTACAGCGTGAAGCTGATTTATGATTTGATTTTTTTACTAATGGGTAAATATTCCATAAAGCATGCGATATATTGTTTGAGCATCGATCGTCATTTCGTAGTGCACTAGACTAACTAAATTTACTTTGCTTAAAGCCTCCCTGTTGTCGAGGGTCAGTGAGTGTATTTTCAGCTAGTCTGCCAAACTGTTACTATCTGATGTATCGTAACATGTTGTTTGTGATATCTAATGTTAATTAGGACAGGTTGCTGGTTCGAATCCCACTCGGGAATTAGTTTTTTTAGTTAATATTTTCATTTCCTCGTATGGAAATTGTTATATCAATAGAAACGTAGTATATTTACACTAGGTTCCATGGATTTTTCAACTTACCCTACTATGTACGGGATACAATGTAATGAAGTGTAACAGCGTAGGAAGGGTAGGGTAAGTTTTTAGGGGTAATCTAGGAACCTTCTCCCTATATATATTTTATTATTTATACCAATATTTGTACGTTAAACACGCAATTCTATATTATTTTTAACCTATTATTTAAGCGTAAACAAGAAACGAGTGAGAAGTGATAAGTGATGAGTATATTTTGTCCGTCTGTCTAAAAAGCAATTTGTAGTCTGTCACTGGCTGTTCACAGAAGAATGGATTCGAGTTGTTCGATTTTCGACGGCTTGATATTGACATTTAGTGAGAAAAGGCAAGGCATTTCATTATAAGTTAAATATTATGTTTCTTTAGCTATTAATTTCAAATATTTATTAATACAATTAGTTAATAATTAGTAATAAAGTATGTTTTCATTTTTTTTAATGATTTTTTTTTAATTACCGTCTTGAAAAATTCTTTCTATAACTTAAAACCCTATTCAAATCCGAGAGATAGCTTCAAAAATCAAAGCATATATCGACGATAATCAATTTTGTTTTATACGTAAAGATTACAAAGAAAATCACCGTGGTACAGTTTAGTTGGTAAATGCTTGACCAAAAGGTATGGTTACAGCTTCAAATCTCATTCTTGGAAATATAAATGTTTTCGATTTATTCCATTATGCTGAAAAAATAAATAACTAAATGGTGTAGTTCCAGAGCGAAGGTGATAATTTCCAGCCTCAATATGGATCAAACCTCCCACCACAGTGCTTTTCATCAAATCCTGCTCCACTGCGCTACAATACCTCCATTACAATTAAGATAAAAAAAAATGTTTTCGTTATCGCGTTCTGGTAACGGGGCTAGGCTCGGCGTTGAATTCCGCCACCCAGCACGCAATGCTTCCAGAATTCGGCGAAAAGTTGCAACTGAAGTTTCTAAATTGGAGAAAGATTGTATTAACGCTAGGTTCCCAGATTCCTTCTACCTACCATGCTATTTACGAGGCACAGCGTAAAGCTAAAGGAATATTATTATAAATGTGTATTCCTTAGGTAGGTTCTAGCAATGTTTCATTAACTTTTTGCAATATAGGCTTACTAACTGTATTAAAATAACCTATAGACCGAACTGGGTCATAATTTTAATATTTATTATAATAAATGTTGAAAAGAATTTCTATAAAAGCCAGCTCTTTCAATCAATTCCTAATGAATTCGATGCCCGGAGATATATTTTGATCTGAAAGTCGTTAGACGAAATTAAATTTTCAATGTGAATGAGAAATGTAATAATTTTTATATATTTTTTTCTTGTTCTTTTTTTTGCGACGGTCTTACCAATCGTCATTATTTTTAACCGACTTCTGTAAGAAGAGGAGGTTATCAATTCGACTGTATTTTTTTTTGTTTGTTACCTCATAACTTTTGCCTGAGTGAACCGATTTTGATGATTTTTTTTATTGATTGAAAGGTAGTGCTTCCCATTTTTTTTCTGACAATGGTATCTATGAGAAAATCACATAAGTCTTATATTTGCATTCGGTATGTACGCGACAAATCGGCGAATAACTCAACGTGGCGTCAACCGATTTCGATATTTTTTTTATTTGAAAGGATGTACATCAAGGATCAAAAGTTAGATGAAAGTTCGGTAAGGTTCCAATTGTGGGATCCGGTCGAAATTGATAAAGTTTTTTTTTTGGTAAAAAATTTATTATACTGTAAAAAATTTATTATAATATTATTACGACTTCAAGTTCAACTTCAACGGATTTCAATAATTATTTTTTTATTTGAAAGGATATATACTTCAAGGATAGTTTGGTGAAAGTTTGGTGACGTTCCAATTATGGGATCCGGTCAAAATTGATAAGGCTTGTTTATTTTTTGGTAAAAATTTTATTATACTGTAATATGTTTAAGCTATTACTAGCATACAAGTCATTGCTCAAACACATTACTCCTTTTAGCTCGCTCACAATTGGGTAACAAAGTAAACTGTGTGTCAAATAAGCTTCGTGACGTCACGTTTGTGACAAATGACAGTCGTGACGTTTCGCGTAACGTGTAATTTTAAGTTGCAAAATTACATACGAGTGGGTGATGAATAAAGCTGTCAGAAAGACTGAGAACATACGAGTATAACTTTTTCTTGACGTTCGAAACGAACGGTTGGAAAAAGTATAATTATATTCATATTGTTGTGATTTCGATTCTCACTCGGTGAAATTATTATATTTAAGTTATTTTCAATTTCTAGCTCTCATAAACAACACGCGGCGTTGAGTTTCCATCCTAAAAATTCGCGATATTTTGCTAAATATATGCGAAATAAAGATGCAAAATAAAGGTAATAGGCATAGAGTGAGGAAGAGGGTGTCCTGCCTACTACAGTGGTATGCAAGGAAAAGTGGCGTGGCGCCTTTAATATATAGTTTTTGTTGTTTGTGTTGTTTTTGGGGTGATTAGGTGATATTTTAATAATATCCAAAATAAAAAATAATTTCCTTAAATTGAATTTACCTGATCGTCCATTAAATATTTAGAAAAGATATTAATAATAAGGTAAGGCATTATACGTGTTGAAAGAATTATCGAAATTAAAAACTTAAAAAAAATCCATGAAATATAACCATGAATGTTATCAAAGTCAAAGTCATTTTCACTATAGAAGTTGTGCCCATCACAGGAACCGTATACTACACAAGGTAATCCACTCAACCTTCACTCTACCTTTCAACATTTCAGTTTACTTGCCAGTTTACTTTAAATATTTACATTTTTAGGGCTCCGTACTCTAAGGGAGAAAACGGAAACCTTATTGAAATACTTTGTTGTGTTTCTATCTGAACTGATCTTCGTCAATACATTTTTTCTCAAAAAATTACTCATATAAGTGTGAAGCTGAAATTAATGACAAATATCCAAATCTACAGTACCTTGAAATTAAAAAAAAACTTTTAGGCGCTCTAAATAAACAATAGAGAGATTGACTTACTAATTATGAAACTAGCAAGGAGTGGGAGAACTTACAGTATAAATAAAGGAATAATATCCATATATATAATACAAACTTATTTGGGTAAGCAAGAAAGTCTTATAAGTTGATCTTCCCATCAACATACAATTATGAAATTCATATGGAACCCTCGACAAGCGAGTCCGACTTGCACTTCGCAAGTTTTATAGCATAAACCATCCCCTTATAAAGTATACAGTTAGGTACTGTGCATTCTGCAAACGCTTAAGTGCCTTAGTCACTGAAAGCACTGAAGTAGAACATTAAAGCATGTAAGATGTACTATATTTCAGTATTTAATTAGGACTGAGACGTAAGTTTTATATGACAACAAGTTTAAGAAACTAGAAGAAGCTACCGTGTTTCTTGTAAATTAAAATTAAATTATATAAAATTTTTATGTGAACAGTTCTCCGGCAATGGTTTTTATGTTATTATTGATTAATGAGTTGTTTAATAATTTTATATTTTTTATTTCTTTAGAAACTTGTATAACTTTACAAAGAAAAACAAAATAAAGGGGCTAACAATGTCTGGACGCGAAGAAACTTGTCTGTCTTTAGAGAGGCCTATCTCCAGCAATAGACAACAACATGATGCTGATAATGATGACGATCATTAGCATCATGATCATGATACTCTTTTATTATCTAGGTCAACTCCTACCACCTATTTCCTAGATACAAAAGTAAATTATAAACCTAACTTGTAGAGCAAGGTGGGTTTCCAAACCTATTTCTACAATTGCTAATATCCAATACAGACTTGGAGAAATATCACTACAGTTTTATTAATTAAGTCAATAAAAAAACAATATCCATTTCTTAAATTTTATCTTCTCGAGTTGCCTTTGTGAAAAGGAAATATTTGATCAAAAAAATGTAATTAAGCCAGAAATACAAAGAATGGACCGAAGTATCAATTTCAAATCAAATGAAACAAAACACTGTTGTTATAAACTAGTAGCCGTCCACAATTTCGTTTTCGTGAACAATATAAATTAAAATACATTTTTTCCCGTTTCCGTTAGAATTTTGAGAAATTGTTTCTGCCCAAGGCCCCTACAGGCCAAATTTCTATAGCGTTCTACGCCGCAATATTTGGTCTGTACATTGTCTGCCATATCAGTTATATAAGAATGCTGTGAATTTTATTAACGTAACTAATAATTTAAATTTTATATTACAAAGTAATTATTAAATTAATAAATAAATTTCTTTAGCTTCACATTCAATCATGAATACAGGCGGTGTAGGCAGAGGAAAAATAGTATGAAGATACTGCAATTTCTACTCCAGACGCTGTGCCTGTGTGTAATAGCATTTACATTAAGTCACGTTTAAATAAAATGAGCCGCCGTGGCTTAATGAAAAACTATACTTTCATTTGTAGTCGATGCGTTCGACTCCTCTGTGAATCTAATTATATTAATTTTTCTTTCTTTGGTAAAGTCAAAGCGCAGGATTGTCCCGAAAATTAGTTGGTGCGTGAGGAGCGGGATGTCTTCTCGCAAAATTCACTTTACCTGCTATATAATGCAGGAGACAGCGTTCAAGTAAATAACAAAAAAGAAAAACTAAAACAAAATCAAACTAAGATGTGTAGGATTAAAGAAAATGGCTACACTGTAACAACGGAAATCAGATTGTGTACAAAACGATGTATTAACTGCAAGTGTGTAGTTTATTTGCTTATTTTCAAATATCCGAGTTATGATTAGAAATTTAACTATTTCAACTTTCAAGGTAACATATATAAGTAAGGCCAGCCGTGGTGAAAGGGGTAAACACAACAGGTTGTGGATTCGGTTCCCACTTGAACCATATTTTAATTTCCGCGTTCTAATAACGAGGAAAACGTGACTTTCAGTTCCGTCATACGCAATGAATTCTAAATTCAGCGGAGAATGGGTTACGTTAGTGTTTTAACGGGAACGGAATGTACTAGCCACTAGGCTCCCTCTGCCTACCCTGATAAATGAGGGATAAAGCGTGAAACTAAAAAAAGTATGTATTTACAGTGATGATTGTTTACTTGATATTTATAGGTGTTATACAATTTGAGGAAATTATACATTTTCATTTTCTCGCTTTTGTAATTCAAACGCGGCGTTGAGTTCCAAATTTTATTTTTAATAAAATTAACATGGGGCCATCGTGGCGCAGCGGCACAAGGGTGTGCTGTAACGCGACGGTTGTGGGTTCGATCCCCACTGGAGGAAGTGAAATATTTATTTACGTTTATATTTCCATTTCTTCGCTCTGGTGTCTAAGCAAAGCACGGCGTTGAGTTCTGCCACTCAACACGCAATGCCTCCAGAATTCGGCAGAAAGTGGAGAACGGAGTGTTTTAACACTAGGTTCCCTTTGCCCACCCTGCTATGTGCGGGCTAGAGCGTGAGCTGATTTTTAAAATTAACATTAGCGCCACAGCGTTCTACTATAAAAACAGCTACAGGTTCGATTCCCACTCGAGGTAAAGAAATATTTTCGTCTTTTCACCCTAGTAATAAGACAAAATGTGGCGTTGAGTTTTTAGATTTATTACACACAATGTCTCACACATTTTGCAGTGTATGGGAAACAGAGTTACTTAACATAATACCGGATTCCCTTTGACTATACTGCTATTGCGGGATAACATTTCAGACGATTAAGTAAGATTTAAAAAAACTTATTTTATTACATTGCCAGTTAGATACAGCTCGACCTAACAAAATGGAGATCTATAAATATCATAAGCGCACATGTTTCGCAATAGTCAAAAACAAACGATAATCAGACTCGGATCAGAAATTCGGTCAAGTGGGAGTCGAATTCGCCAACCAAGGGTCCCATACCAATTTCAGTAAATTAATGGGAAGCACAACTTATAAGAGTTTAAAAGTTATGAACTAAATTAACTTTGCGTGCGTAACCATTCATCCCGAATGAGATGGACTATGAAATCAACAAATTTCCAACAAATTAGTGTTGGCCAACATGCGCTGCCGGATAAAAGAACCAGTTGGATGATGCTCTTGTATATCAGACCCTTGAGTTTGGGCGGTATCCTGCGATCGCAGACCACACCAGTGACCTTCCGCCATTTAGCCCAAGCAGCGCTTATCCGGTTATAGACATCGTGATCGATGCATCCACTCGTGCACAACGGATTTTATTGCATAATTTAAGATTTTAATATTTTATATTAATGTTAGCTTGATAACTATACAATCAATGGTCTTGACATACGGACAGATGGATAACAAAGTGATCCTATATGGGTATCGTTTTTCCTTTTCAGGTACGGTACCCTAATATTCAAATGCCAAATACTCACTTATTTTATTGTTACGGGCGTTTATCTTTTATGAATATGTCCTCATTGAAATTCTCTTTATACGTTTAAATGTTTTGTTCGTCGGTAATTTCTTCATGTACAAACAATGTTTGGCTTTGATACTGTTATATAATTTTATTTGAGATTCGCTTGTAATTTCATGCTAAAATTTAAAAATTAGAGACGTTATATTTTATTCGTTTATGTATAAATATAAATGGTTAAGCCTTTTTTAATATAATATGAATAAACTTAATTTAAATCTTTTATTTGTCTATAACAATTTTGTTAATGAAAGTCAGATTAATTAGCTCCACCCTGTATTCCCACACATAGCTGGGTAGGCAGGGGGGAACCCGGGAACTCAGTATTATAACACTCTATTCTAATAATACTCTACTCGATTTCTCGAAGTATAGCGTGTTGTGTGGTGGAACTCAACGCCGCGCTATAACTCGTTACCAGACCGAGGATATGAACCCACAGCCTGTCACTACCACCACTCACCTCAAATAAGTAATACAATTAATTTATACATAAAACGTAATAACAGAATACCATCCGTCAATTTTCTCTTCCCATCATCTAATACAAGTCAGTCGTATAATCATGATCTCCATTTGCATTTTGGGTTTCCTTATTGTCTATCTATGTCGGTAATGAAATGGATGCTTCAAACAGCCATTGCTTATTTGCATCGACTTGAATACTATTAACATATAATTAAATCAATTTTGCGGTTACCGGAATAATAATATTTGTTTTTGGGAATGAGAGTCAAATTTACTGGAGATGGAGAGACGAGATGGAGATACTTGCTGTTTTTACTGTCTATTTTATTTGTTCTTTTATAAAATAACTTTTTGGATTATGGGAGTAGTAAAATATTCGCTTTAATTTTATGTTTATTATTCTGTACTTAGATGTTAAATTATAAATACTTAATTTTATCTTTAGCTATAAAATATGCTTTAGCTATATAAAACGGTAAATGAAGTAATCTGTATATAAAAGTATTAAGCGTATTAAACGTATTTAAACGTATTAATCGCGTATATTTAAAAATATATGCGAATAATCCGGTTAAAATAATCTCTGATAACGCTATTTGTCATATTATAAGAACTAAAATCGAATTTAATTCAAAACTCTCAATATTTTTTAATCCATACGATACCACGTACATACATATATAACGAATAAGATGGAACGGTATAGTTGCGGCTTAGTTAAGAGTGCTTGCACAGTTGCAAGTGTAGGTTCCAATCCCGCTTCGTTAAATTTTTATACGTTTTCAAAGAAATTAAATGCTACATTCTTGTGAAATTACATTTATAAAACATGTTAAAAATACGTCCTAATTTAGTATAGCAAATAGTGGTGTGAAGATAATCCAACAAACTTAGAATACGATTTTAAATGCAACAGGGTATAATTTCATTAGATTATTACTGCTTAACTTTTAAAGGTAAAAAAAGGT
The DNA here is from genome assembly GCA_018247715.1 of Heliconius burneyi. Classification (NCBI taxonomy): domain Eukaryota; kingdom Metazoa; phylum Arthropoda; class Insecta; order Lepidoptera; family Nymphalidae; genus Heliconius; species Heliconius burneyi. The sequence continues at coordinate 2,951 of DWGR01003784.1, read as the reverse complement.
AAAAGATAAAATGGCTACTGTGTAAGATAGGGTCGTGGGCAGTTGTGGGTTCAGTTCCCATTCAAGAAAATAATAATAATTATTATTTTATTATATTTATTTCTCCGTTCTGGTTCACGAAGCGCGGCTTGAAAATACCATAGAAAATTTGCAACTGAGCTTTTTATACTAGGCAGGGTTTTATACTGGAAGAAGCTTTTAACAAAATGTGTAATTTAACATTTATAAGCAAATATATCAACTGGTATATACTCGTATAAGAACATTTTAAATAATTCTTTGAATTTAACATGTCAATCATATAGCGATAGTTTTAATGATTACTTTAAGACAAGTTTCAACTTAAAATAAAAATAATTGTTTTGAAAACAGTTTACCAGTTACCGGTAAAAGTAAACGGCTTACCAGTTCGAATATAAAATATATTATATCAACAAAACATATTTATACACAAAAAAAAAACTGACGCATTGATATAAAAAAAAATTAACACTTACCACAATAAAAAAAATGCAAATTTCACAATAAAAGTAAAACAGTTACACACAATTTGAATGTAATTACGTATTCACCAACTTTTAGAGCGAGCGCAACTGCAGCGACGTGCGTCTCTACCGACGATCGACATGCTACTGGCGTAGAGCTCGTATGTTTTATTATATGTATATATATGATATTTTGTAATTGATGTATGATATTCTAATTGTAATTGTACTCTTAACATATTTCTTTATTTATATCTCTCCTTTTTTTGAAATCTCTTGTTGGGAGTCTATTATTTCATTTGACATAAATGAGCTTTGCACGCGGCTTGAATCGTTTTGTTGAATAAAATTTGTTTTATTTCTTATTTTTAATTTTCTCAATATAAATATTGCTTAATAATTATTGGGAAACGGAGTGTCTCAGCACTACGTACCTACGTCCTATGTTCGAGATAAAGTGTGAAGCTGATTTTATAATTACAGACTACATAATACAGACTATATATGTAGTAGATTATATGTAAAAATAGTTTACAAACTTTCATTTAACTAACTAACCAACGAGTGTGAGCTTAGCGCGCAATTTGACCCTCTTCCTCTCAGTGAGCTGAAATTTGGATTACGATTTCAGTCCTGATGAGTATCAAATTTCATATAATACATATTGTCGTTAATCCAAAATGGCCACCGCAACAAAATAGTGGATAAAAAATTTTGCACAATCAAATATATGTACCAAAATCTCATTTTTTATCGTCATTTTATAAAATTATGAGATATCTGTAACATTTTACAATGTATTTAAAAGAAATTTTCAATTTTATTAACAAGTTGAAAATTTAACTGATAATAAATGATACACCTGCTCTACTTCAATGTAAATGAATGTATCTTTCATGGTTCTCGACATTTCTTCATATAAGTTAGTAACTTTAACTTTCAAGCTATTTCTATTGCTAGAGTAATGGAGAAATATAAAACTTATATGCAACTTAATTTAAATTATATATACTTAAGTTTTGTCTCTCTTTGTCTTGGTACCAGAACGAGGAAATGGAAATAACTCAGTTCCCTTAGTAATCTACAGTCGCTTTTACAGTCAAACGTTATGCTGCTACGCCACGAACGGCCTCAGATTATGTTTCTAAAAATATAAAATGAATATAATTTTTTTTGAATTTTTAGAATGTTTGGAAAGAATAACACTTTTCAGAAAACATATAAAAAATGTAATGTAGCTTTTTATTTGTATGTTCACTCGACGATTCAAAAGTGCTTACATTAGTCTATTTGAATAAAGAATATTTTGAACTTGAATTTGAATGTAGCGAGATTTGAACCCGGGCCTCCTGGAAACCGTTGAAGTGCTCTGACCAACTATGACAGACTATAAAGAATACAGAGATGCTAGCAACAAAAAATAAATTGTATAAAAGCAACTTTTGATGGTGGCGATGCATTACATCAGACAACATCAGATTGTAGACATGATGATTGCTGTTTCGAATGATATGGTTTATTTTCCATTCTTTGCTGTTGTAACACGTTAAGCATTTTCCTTTGGTATGAGATTAAGAAGAAATTAAAAAGATACGTATGGTAATGGTATATATAAGTCACACCTCACTTTTAGAAATCCGACCAAGACAGTTCTTAGGCCTCGCCGCTATCCGGGTGCCAAAGTATTAATTTAGGAACCAGGCAAAAAGTGTGCGTAAACATGGAATTAAGCCTGAAACTGAAAAAAAAGTATTTTCTTATAGTCACTGTCACTAAGCGCTTGATTTGCTGTTTCTAATACTTTGTCACATGGAAAGGTCACAAAACAAATAAATCACCTTTGGTACAAATAGTTTTTACCGAACAGGCAGTGCTTGATAGAAACTTTTCTTTGGCAAATCAACAATAATAATATTTTTCGATAGGCCAGCCGTATGTAAATGATATACAAATTCCCCAACCGTTTTCTATGTTATATATATATATATATATATATATATATATATATATATGTGTGTTAACGTACAATCGTACGTATAGAAGCATCGATCATTGGAAGACGTTAAAATATTGTTGTGATAAGAACTTCGTAACGGAAACGGAATAGTCATGGCACAGTGGCAGAGGGCTTGATGTTAGCAATGGTTGTGGGTGGAGTCCTTCTCAGCAGATGAATTTAAATTATTTACAATGAGTGAGTTCAGTTATGCCACTCAACACGTAATGTCTTGAAAATTTGCCAATAAGTGGGGAACAGAATTTCTTAACAGAAGGTAGTTTGCCTATTCTGCTATACGCACCATAAACAGTGTAGCTAAAAATAAGTAAAAATTGATTCTTTTTTTTTAATTATATTATACAAACAACTGGTTGTGGGTTCAATCCCCACTCGAGGAAATGAAATATTAATTTACATTTATATTTTGATTTCTTCGCTCTGTTGTCGAGGCTCGGCGGAAAGAGGGG
>DWGR01003783.1:0-11788 GCA_018247715.1 Heliconius burneyi | reverse complement strand
CATTTATGAAGACGAAAATGTAAAAATAAACAACTTTATACCAGTTCAGTGTTAATGGTCCATTACTGGTTGTTTTATTTTAACTGCCTAGTGACTGGTAAATCACCACTTTTGGTAATATTTATAGAAGTGTGTACGGCACTCCAAATTTATGGGCCGCGTTACGATGTAATTACCCACCAAGGCTTCGAGGACCATGTTCATATATTTGTATACATCATCATATGAACAATTATTCTCATTTATACTTACAAAACTAATAATGTTTGTTAGCTGCATATGCGAGGTAAAAATGAATGAAGAACCTAGATTTAGAATATACATGACTATGTTTTCTTCTTTATATCTGAGAGATTTAGCTACGTAAGCTACCTCAATACATAGGTACATTGAGGTAGCTTGGCTAGCACTAGTACTCTTGCTTTAACTTTTGTGGTAACTTTTTATGTTTTCCGAGTTCATATAACTAAAGCTGTTTAATTTTATTTAGCTTAGAAAAGAAAAAATCCATAATGTGGCGTATCTTCTCTTCGTAGATGCACATTTGGGACATATTTAATCAATACTGACTCACAAGCAATCACAAACGTATTTGATGTTATCAGACTTTGTAGAAAAAATAACGATATTTGTAAACGCCTGAAGGCATAACCTATTTCCTCTTATGAGACAACTTGAGAAACGAGAACTAATATTATTTTAATAATAAAGTCTAGAAAGCTAAATTATTTTAGATATTTTTTTTTTTAGCTTCACTCTGTATCCCGCACATAGCAGGGTAGAGAGAGGGAACCTAGTGTTAAGACACTCTGTTCCCCACTTTCTGCCGAGTTCTAGAGGCATTGCGTGTTGAATGGCAGAGCTCAACGCTGCGCTTTTGCCTCGACACCAGAGCGAAGGAAATGGAAATATAAACGTAAATAAATATTTCACTTCTTCGGGGATCAAACCCACAACCAGTCGATTTTGCAGCGCACGAAGTCACACTCTCTTGCCGCTGCGCCACGACGGGCCTTAATTATTTTAGATATAGTAATAATATTTATTATACTATAATAATAAATATACTTAACTAATTACAACCACATAAATACAAAATTGATATTGAATTCTAAAAGTTATTTAGTCTTTGTCATAATTGGTCTATGATATTTAACACTCTGAATATCATGTTTATCTTCATTAAACACGCGACCAGTAATGTCCTTGTTTGATGAAGATAAAGAAAAAAATCAACTTCGCTTTAATTAGTTCTACAGTTTTTATTAACGGCCTTTGAATATTTTGAAGATATTTTATAAAGAGACACATGGGAAGCATATCCCCTATACAACCATATCTAGAAATTTCTTGATTGTTAAATATTTACAGGCATATTTATTTTATTTGTTCACGTTTAAATTTTCCGCGACCTTGTTAGAGTACGGAACGTATTTTTACGCTATATCCAATGCTCCATGTTGTGAGTATAAAAGATTCAGAATTTAAATATGACTAATTGGAAAATTTATATAAATCTACATATTATATCTTAGACGAATACAATTGTTATTACGTTACACTGATGTAATTTCATATAAGTACTTATTTAAATTAACAATTCCCATAATAGTAACGCCTAAAACTTTAACAAAAATTTCAAAAGCGGTTTTTTAACAAAAACTGTCTGCTCTAACTAGCTGAACAAATTGGCTTTGTACCTTAAATAGAGATGCAATTATTCTCTAGTAATTACGTTTGGAACGTGCAAGGGTCGATATTCTCTTATTTTAACTACAACTTTGGTACATAGTTGCGTATAACACGTTTAGGGAAAAACTGAATATTGTAAAATCATATTTTTGATCTTAATTATCATAAAATATAGCATTTTGAGTAAAAGTGCATGTATTTAACTATCTATATGGTATAGGTTCGAATCCCAAACAAGAAGTATTGATAGAAAGAAACAACCTTACTTTAGTTTACTATTTTTTTAAATTGCGTCATACTCTATAATTTTTCATACTTAGCTCGAGATAAGCAACAGGATATCAAAATAAAATAATTAAGAATAAGCTTGATCTTTATGATGTTACAAAGCAAATTTCATGATCTAGATTCATTAAAAAAATCTTCGACGTAGATAGTAACATATATCAGTAAAAGCGGTAAAGCACAATAAGTCGTGACAATACAAACAAACAAATCTAAATGAGCGTCGGCAATCTTTTAATTAACAAACTGTACTAATGTTATAGGTCTCATGTTATCTCTAGGGTGTACGTATCATAGAATAGAACTAGTAGAATAGTACTTTGGTAGATAATTAAAAAAAGTTCTTATCTAAATATTATTTAACGTCCATATTTAGTAGCGTGCACCCAATAACTTTAGAAAAGTGGAGAATCAGCGGTTTTTACGCTCTCTGCATGTCATACACTGCGCTGGGGACAGTAGAAGCTAAGAATTAAACATTTTGTATTTAAATGTGTGGTCACTGCGTTCATATTTGATGCCGCTAATTTCAAAATTAAAATAATTAATTATTAGTTATTCTCTTTCGCTAAGTGATTTTTAAAAAGTAACATTGTATTTTTTTAGAGATAGGCAGATAAGTTATCATATATATCTAGATATACAATTGAAAAAAACTTCCAATAAAATATCTTTATTTTAAATATTATTTTGGTTAGAATTTTTCTAAACAGAAAAATATTTTCGAATAGAAAAATAATATAGAGTATGTTATGTTTAGATTTTAAAAAAATCTACTTCACGCTGTTTCCGTTTTTTTAGATTTTTTAACATTATATTAAATCGATTGACTTATAAAATGTAGAAATTCAGAAGAAACATGCTATCATTTCTATAAAGAATATTCTAAGACCAGCACTAGTAGGACTTACAAAATGTTTGGAGTCACGCAACGGCAACACGAAGCGATGTTAATGGACGTTCGGGCCCTGGATGGTAATGATATACGATGCAGACTACTCCCGACACGTACTACGTACTATGTGTGTGCTTACATGACACGATCAGTGGAGGATAGTCATAACTTTGTGAACTTTAAAGTAACTTTTCGTTCTTATAAAGTTTCAATAACTTAAAAATATATATTATGCAAATAAAATACAAATCACTATAACATATTAATAGCTAAATGATATGAAAAAAATCATCATTTTTTATTTAGCTTCACGCTGTATCCTGCACATAGTAGAGTAAGCAAAGGGAACCTAGAAACCTAGTGTTAACACATCCCTTTCCATTAATACACTTCCGTTTCCCACTTTCCGCTGAATTCTTGGAAGCATTGCCTGGCTTTCGATGCTGCGCTTTGCCTCGTATTCAACCACCAGAGTAAGGTAATTAAATATTTTATATTTTCATCTCGACTGGAAATCAAACCCACAACTAGTCGCATTAACAGTAACACGCCTGTACCCCTGCGCCACGACTAGCCTCAATTATTACGAGTCAATTAATTATTATTAGACGGTTAAAATATTGCTTAATTTTTTTTATTCCACTTTGCCGCAGGATGCCTTTATTACCTGAACTAAGTTAGTCGAATACCAAAAAGGGATCGCAATAAGTTCAAACGACTTAAATGGAAAGGGTGTGAGATTTATATTCCTTCTTGAACAGAAACGTATTCAGATATGTTTTATTAGTTTTCTGTAACCTTTGACCTGTGCCGACTGTGAAAAATATCATATATTTGATTGTGATGTAGTGTGCAAGTGCCCGATCATAGTGGTCATAAATCATAAATATAACCTCAACTCTATTAAGTCCTTGGAGGCCGTCATAGAGAAGTGGCATAAGCGTGTGACTGTGAACGACGGTTGAGAGTTCAATTCCCATTCGGGAAAATGCATTATTACTTTTTAATATTTTCATTTCACTACTCTGGTAATAAGGCAAAGCGCGGCGTTGAGTTTCAGCCACTCAACACGTAATGCCTCATCCGGTGTTTACCCTACTATAAGCGGGATATAGTGTGAAGCTGAAAAACCCTTTTTTAATAATCTATATGTAAATAAATAGAAAGTATATATGATACTAAATTTATGTACTCATGTAGAGTCAAACATCCACACGACATTATATAATACCAAACCTTGTTTCTGTAACTATAAGTTGTAAGTAATATAGAAAAATGTACTCTTTAGAGATGCTATGTAGAAAAACGATACCGTTTCACGATAAGAGTATTTATATTTAAAAATTCGTTCTTATAATCGTTTTAATGTATGTGACACATACATACATAATATTTTCTTATAGTCTTACGCTATACCTTGCATAAGTACCTACAGTAGAATAGACAGAGAAGCTAGGGCCAAGACGGTCTGCGTTTAGCGCTTTCTGCTCAAATTCGAAACGCTATATTAGGAATGGCGGAACTCAACGCTGCGCTCTATCTTTCTAGAAAAATAAAATAATTTCTGCCAGTGATATAATGAGCCACGGTGGTCTGTGATAAAATTATGTTTAATCAATTTAATATCTTTGTTATTTATGCATATATTAGCGAAAGTTATTTTATTTAAAATTAAAGTAAAAGTAATTACGCCCATAGATTACTTTCTGAAGACACAATGTTCGTTGTTCAGTAAATAAAGTATTCGGATCCAACGAGCTAGCTCGCCGTGGGCGGCGCAATACTGGACATGCAATATGAATTGTAAGGTAGTGTAGAGAACTAAACAGGTCGATAAATAGCTCATTTTAATACATTCACTACTTGTTCTTGTTTATAACAATATATACTTTATTAGTCTTGTTATTTTGTAAAATTGTTTCACAGCTTATATTGAGATTATATAAGCCTTTTTGTATTTCAATTTTAAAATTATGTTATAGAATAATTGTATATTTAATATTAAACGATATTTTTTTATTAATCTTCTAATAGATGTCACATGGCTTTGAGTTAATATTCTAAGAGCGTGAGCAAATTTTTTTTTCAACTTTACGCTTACGAGTATTTTTTGTGCATAGTGGCATAGGAAATAGTACTAAGACACTCCATTTCCTACTAGCCGCTGGATGAGGCATTGCATTGAGTAGCGAAACTCTACGCTGCGCTTTGCCTTGTTATGTTTAGTAAATATAAAATACATGAGATATTAAAGTTTATTATATTTTAATACAAATTTGCTTTGTAATTAACTAATAATTTATTATTATTATTACCTTACATCACTAAAGTGCTGTGATATTCAAACATTGTTTTCGTCTTGACACTGGCGCCATGTATTTGTAAATATATACGCACATGCGTACTGTATGGATATTGTTATATGTACTTGTAGTATTATTAAGAAGTACTTACTTGTGCTACAATTATATGGAGGCCATCGTGGCGCAGCGGCACAAGAATGTGACTGTAACGTGACGGTTGCGGGTTCGATCCCCACTTGACGAAGTGAAATATTTCATTTCTTCGCTCTGGTGTTGAAGCAAAGCGTGAAGTTGAGTTCTGCCACTCAATACGCAATGTCTCCAGAATTCGGCAGAAAGTGGGGAACGGAGTGTCTTTACACTACTGTTCGCTCTGCCTACCCTGCTGTATGGTGGATAGCGTGAAGCTGTTTTTTTTAAAATAAACTGACTTAATAAACCACTATTAGATTTTTATCCATTTTATGAATGAAATGTTGAGTGGGCTTATAAAGCAGTACATACAATATTGCATGTAAATAAAAATGTGAAACATTTTGAAAAAATATTCTTAAAGGTCATGTGCGTTTACAAGGTTATCTATCTATGTAAAAGTCTCAAATTTCTTTTTTATTGTTTAGATACGACAAAATTATGTGAATGATTCTCGCCAAGCATACAAAATAACCGTAACAACAAAAACTTGTATAATATCACAATTGGGTGTCGCTTTTTTTATTCTAAGCACACATCAATGTGAAATTTACATAATTTATACCCACGATAAACTAAGGTCAAGCTTGTCTCTTTGAATGTTACTACTTAAACATTTGAAAAAAATATAAGTTATATGATAATAAAATAGAAATTCATTATATTTTTTTAGTTTCATGCTAAAAATGTTCATTTTCTCGAGTCAAAATCGAATCCATAACCTGTCGCGCTTACAGTTATATGCTCATGCCCCTGCGACACGACTGGCCTCTCATAAAATAAAATTTGAGCTTACTAATAATTGGAAAGATGAATAATTTCTACTAAAAAAGTATAAATTTCAGCTTCTACTTATAAATTTGGTAATATAGATTTTACAATTTAAGTCCTTTCATAAGTCTCGTAAAGCGTAGGCAAGCTTAATGGAAATAACCGACATGAGAAATTTACTTTAGATCCAACTATTGTTCGATAAAGGTGTTATATTAAGTTGAAGTTAGCTTTAGTTTAATGTGTTTTCGAGTTGAAGATAGCTGAAATATATTGCTTAGGAACAACTTTAATATTACATTTTGATGTAAAGATTTCAAAGACGCTATAAATATAGAGATCAAAATTTACTATGTGTTGGTATAAAAGATATAACAATAAAACGAATTAGTTTTATGGCTTCTAACTTTTTTTTTTATTATTTATTAAAGTGCTTAAAACAGTCGTGGCAGAGAAGCACAAGTATATGACAGTAAGCAAGACAGGTTTTGGGTTCGATGCACACTCGTGGAAATGAAATATTTAATATTTTTATTTGTTCGCCCTGGTAACTAAGCAAAGCGCGGCGTTGAGTTTCGCCACTTTATTCACAAGCCCTCTAAACTGCAGAAAGTGGGTTCAGATATCATATCACTAAAGTCCTTAATAAAACCAACAAATATAATGATCGATACAAATATAAATATTATCTCTCGAGACAGTAATCTGGTTACGTTAGTCAGACAGACACGTCCCAAGTGCGCTATTCAAAACACACGTTCCTTATTATAACATTATAAATGTTAAATCAGTATTTGATTAAGCGATAAATCAATTATTGTTCAATTGCAACGATCCATGCCGATGTGGAGCTTAGTTTATTGCAATCAGCTGACAGCCCCGCGGGTGATCACTGGTTGGATTGCAGGCTTGATTGTCAACCTGTGCCTTGAGAATCTATTTGGAAGGAAACTATTTGATTTATAATTGTGTATATTTTAGATTTTGAAATTTTAAGATTTTTGCTTAAATATCATAATAATGTTGGAATACTTATATCTATATTTGTATTTCCATTTTACATCCTTTTTGATATTTTTTTCTATTGCAATTTATACTCGTATATAAGGCGCGGCGTTAAGTTCCACCTTCCGACCATGCATCTTTTCACCTTTCTATTATAGGAAGTACATAGAACTACTATTTGATATTTAAAGGTCAAGATATGCTTCTGATAAGCAAATAATCAGTTTCATTTCTACCAACAACGTATATACTGGTAGTAATAGTGGTAAGTAAATGTATCTACTGTAACAGTGAAGGCCTGATTAAAATACTGACACGAGCTAATCGAAAGAAAAACAATACATCATCCGGTGTAATCATCTATTGCACACATTGGTTTGCATCTTCAATATTAATCTATGGGACTCTTTGGCACAGTAGTAATATGAAATGGTCCTAGAGTGAGAATAAGATTTTAAAATTAAAAACAATAAATTTACATATGTTCTTACTTTTGCACAAAACTTATATTAAAAACAAAAACATTTACTTCTTGAAAGATATTAAAATATTTTGTTGCTATGAACTTGTTTATAGCAACAAAATATTTAAAGGGTTCCGTACCTCTAAAGGAACATATCGGAACGCTTATATTTTAGGAAAACGGATATAAGCAGACGAAATAAAATCGAGACATTTTGTTGTCCTTCTCTTTAAATAGTTTTTGCTGTACTTTGTATGAAAATCCTCGCGTAATTAAGTGCTATAGCTTCGTTTTCGTGGACCTAACGACGTTATTTTTCACGAAGTGAGAACTTTAAATACAAATAAAGAAAGAAAACTGGTTTTGTTTTTATTTTAGGATATAACTTCTGATTTATACTCAAGGAAATGATTATACTTAAGTTATTTTCATTTATCCACTCTGGTTCAATCACGTGTGGCGTTGAGTTCCGACACCTAACACGTAAAGTAGGTACCTACATTATATAACGAACATAAGTTTTTGATAATGGGCAATAATGAAAATAAGATTAAAATAGACAAAATAATATAAATAAAAAAAATCAGCTTTACGCTTTATCCCGCACACGGCAGGGTAAGCAGAGGGAACATAGTGGTAAGACACTCCGTTCTTCTGCCGAATTCTGGAGGTATTGCGTGTTGAGTGGCAGAATTCAACGCCGCGATTTGCCTCGACAACAGAGCGAAGAAATAGAAATATGTATTAACGTAAATAAATGTTTCACTTCCTCGAGTGGGAATCGAACCTACAACTGTCGCGTTACAGTCACACCTTGTGCCGCTGCGCCACGACGGCATCTAACGACGGATAATATAAATAAAAGAAGAATAATATTAATAGAAATATAAAAGTTATAAGAGTTACAAGGTCGGCAGTACAGGTCATGGCCGGTGCAAGCTCAATTGAAACGGCTGAGCAAACAAGCGTATTGGAGTCGGAGAGCTCTCGGAAGTCGCCTCGAGTCCTCTTTTCAGTTAGTAGATATAAGACGAATAGGCTTTTGATGTTATTATATACATGTGTTATATTTAGTTCATTTGTCATTGAATATTTTATATATATTTTTTCTCATTCCAGCTTATCTTATTTCTTAGTATGCTTTATTCTCTACAATCCTCTTGTAAAAGCGTACCCATTGTCCATAATAGTATTACGGACTCGATGCAATTGAGTTGCAGGCGCGCTAAGCTTACAAATAATAATTTAATAAAAATATAATTATATTTTCATCGATGTTATGTGTAGAAGTGCTTGTATTATTGTTAGGATATGGTTGTATTATAAAGTGTTATTCGAAGAATTTAAATTTTTTTGGCTTTACTGTAACCTTCGCTTCGTTTCTTGACCTTTTTATTAAAAGGAGGATTTTTTTGAAAAAAGGAGACTTCTCTTACTCTTCTTTAAAATGTAAATTATAAATTTACATTTTAAAGAAGAGTATGAGAGATAAGCAAAAAAGAAGTATATATAATGTAGGTAGTTCACATTATTCCACTGCAATTTCAGTTAAACAATATTTATAGCAATTCATAAGGTAATTTTTAATGAAAATAGCTTGAACTTAATCTCTAAACAATAAGCTTAAGAAATACGGATATTTTTATGAAAGCATTGGCTGTATAGGTATAATATCAATATTCCATCTACAAATAAAACTGAAGAAGACTGGCATTTAACATAATATTATGTTGAATGCCAGTAGGAAGTGTATAATCATACAGTTTACTGTTAATGACATTACATTTTTTTACGATGGACAGTTAAGAAAAGGGTCAGTCATTTAGTACTTGTAGGTTATACATGTAGTGCGTGCGATACATGATTTAAAATAATTGCCCAATTCCATTTTCATTTAAATATCTACACTGTTTTGGAAAATTACGATACAAGTCAGTCAGTCAGGTCAGATCAGTCGGTAGTTTTCAATCCTGAATAAATAAGTACAACAGCATACCGCTCATAGAGCTGTTTTGTTCTGACTAGACCAAGACAAATATTTTTCTGTATTGTAATAAAATGCAGTTTTAAAAATCTATAACACAAGACAAAAACAGAATTCGTGAATCATCAATCAATGAAATATAACAAAACAAAATTTATCTAAAGGTTAATTACTTAACTGTTCTCAACAAATAATACGTATGTGCGATCTATTCAAAAGTCCTTCACACGAAGGAACGAGGAGATCAAAGGACTACATCTCTCCACTGTGTCACTGACTGAGTACGCAGCTTCCGGCAACCTAATCTATTGTCTTCTAATGCTAATGTTTAGCATTTCAAAAGCTTGGGACCAAAGAGCTTACCAAAGGGACTTGAAAGTATTTTTTTGATTTGTTTTTAGTTTTTTAAAAGTATATTTTTAAATAAGTTTGTTTTGTATGCAATGATTCTTGTTAATTATGCCAAATAATAAATAAATAATATTTTGTAGTATTTAGAAACATTCTCCTGGATTCAACTTAATTGTAACAAAGCAAAAAATATATATAGAGGCTAGGCGTGGCGCAGGAGAATAAGCGTGTGCCTCTAAACGCGACGGCTTCGATTTCCACTCAAAGAAATTAAAAATTTAATATTTCTTCGCGTTGTCTGTCAAAACGCGGCGCATTATCAACGCGAGTTCCGCCACTCAGCACACTATGCCTCAAAATTCGACAAACTTGGGAGCTGAGTGTCTTGATACTAAGCTCCTGCTACAAAAAAAAGGAAATTTTCGTAATAAATTATCTAAAGAGATTTTTGACAATCGTATTTTATATTAATTTACTTTCTAATTTCGGACAGTAAAGAAAATAATATACTCTATCAGAATCTAATAGCATTATAAAATAAGCACAATAACATTGGATAGCAGTGAACCTGTGAACAGTTACGTAATAACAATTTAATTCAATTGAAGAGGACACTAACGATATTCCCGCCATATCCGTCCCGATATAATGCGTTAATGGACGCCGCAGACACATTAGCTACCGTGAATATTGTCTGTATCTCAACTCGGGGATACAGGTGTATTATTGTTATATATTTTGTATAATAACTAAAATATTTTTATATAATGTAATATATTTAATTTATGTAAGTTTGTATATAAAATATTCTTGCTATTATACAAAATATTAGATGCCAATCGTGGCGAAGAGGGACAAGCGTGCAGCTGTAAACAGGATAAGTTGTATATTCGATTTCTACTCGAGGTTATGACAATGAGACAAAACGTGGTGTTAAATTCCACCACTCAATACGTAATGCCTTCAGAATTCAGCGCAAATTGGGAAACGGAAGTTGTTTAATGGGAATAGAGTGTCGTAACACTAGTTCTGCTATATACGGATTACAGTGTGAAACTTTAAAAATATATCTTTTACGTACACGTGATATATCTTCGATATTTTTTGCAGTAGGTAGGTAATTTAGTCTTAGCTAATTTAGGTATAGTGGTAAATTTAATGGACGAACCCGTAGAGACTTTCAATTTTATTTTCTTTTTTGCGACTTAGCCATAACAGGACATATAGAACATATATTTAATTATATTTTGTTCCCGAATACCAATTAAATCCATGATTATGTATATTTAATATTACTTTCAAGTTTTAATCTCATATGCCATATGATTTTGAGTGTTAAGATACTCCAATCTCTACTTTCAATCTAAATTCGAACACTAAGTGGCGGAACTTAACCCCGCACTTTGAACGAAAATGAAAAAATCATCGCGTTTGCAGTCGCGTTGTACTAACATACGTCACTACTATGTCACGGTAGCCTATTATTATATTACATAATATCGTTTTGTTAATTAATAAATGACGTATCTATTTACAGAAGCAAATTAAAATTCAACGGAGGCGGAGCTTTTAAATGAACATACGTTAAGTGTACAGTACCTAAATATAATCTACTTTATTATTAAAAATTATTTATATTTCAATTATTTCTTATAAATGGCTATTTTTATATATAGTGCCTATAATTTGTACTTAAAATGATACTAGCAATATTTTTTTCAGGAAAGCCGGTTCAACTAAGGTCCACTTATGCTGTACCGATTTTCGTGCTACAACAATTTCCTTATTGCAATTGTGGGATCGGTTCTCAGAGGTTATTTCCAAGGACAGAGATGTTTATACCCTAC
>DWGR01003782.1:0-11788 GCA_018247715.1 Heliconius burneyi | reverse complement strand
AAGCTGGCAACGCACCAGTAGCTCCTCCGGTGTTACGCGGTGTCGTGGGCGGCGGTGATCACCTACTATCAGGTGACCCGTACGCTCGTTTGCCATGCTTTTACCATAAAAATAAAAAAAAAAAATCAACTGTTAAATTGCACTTGTAAAACTGTATAGATCATTCTAATTCCTTATAACTTTTAAAGTGTTACTCTACACTAAGAATAGAAAACATATTTGACCAATACAAATAAGTTGTTATAAGTGTGTAAGAATTTCGACATAGCTTGATAAAAATGTATAGCTGTGTGGTCAGAGGACTTGGACATATTCTAATTATTGTTCATTAAAATAGACTTTTACAAGCAACTTTTATTTAACATTGAACGAACATGGCGGCAGCGCGGAAGGCAGCTCTGCTGAAAAGAGCCGGCAGCAATCTCAACAGTTGCTCTTTATTTTTTTTTATGGAAAAGCCAAGACAAACTAGAGTACGGTTTGTCTGATAACCAGAGTAGCTACTGGTGCGATGCCTGCCTTAAAGTGGAGATAGGCGAGCTTTTTGAAGGTACCCATGTCTTATCGACCTGGAATCACTACCGCAGGTAGGCCGTTCTATATTTGCTTGGTGCGTGTTAGGAAGTTCCTACGAAATTGCAAAGTAGTGGAGTGTCACATATCCAGATGGTGTGGATCTGAGAAGAGTACAGTATGGCCTTATATGGAGTATAAGGCGTATTATCACTTTAATTTTGAGATTACAATTTTATTGCATAATACAATGTAAACAAGAGTTACATTCAAATTTGTATATGCTTTAAATACATAAAGTGTATATATATAATTGATTTAGTAACACTTTGAGAAATCCTATACATAATATATAGCTCACCGCTATCCCTACATAGAAAATATATGAAAGAATACTTTATTTAGGGATATTTAAGCTTAGTAAGATGTACAATAATGTTTTTCATATTTTTGTATAATTGTGCTATTAATTGCAACTACTTTGAACTCAGTTTTTACTATTATAATTTTTGTAAATTCCCATTCACTTTGATTTGTCTGAGAACAGCTCAGAAGCAATGTTACGTCACTTCATCCAGAATGCAATGCCGAGATTAAAAAAATATGCAAGTTTTAACCGAAAAAATAGTTTTCGATGCCAGCATAGAAACTCCCCGATAATGGATAAGGGTGGTGCGCACCGTTCATAGGCAGGTCGGCGCCGCTGGGCTGCACACTCTTGTGCACGTGCGGGTTGACGGCGGGGGGCGGCGGCGGCGGCGGCGGCGCGCACCACACCACCGACTTCACGCCGCAGTACGGCGGGCAATACGGCGGCGCCAGCACCGGGTTCATGGCGCCTGGAAATTATACATATTACATCATTAACAATATTGGTTCATCTCGGCACAGCATCTGACTGGAAATGCGATGGCTGTGGATTCAACCTTGGGGGGAATGAATTATCTTCATTTCCTCACTCTTGTAACAGGACTAAGGGTGGCCTTAACGTACGCAACTCAACACGCAGTATCTCGAATATTCTCTCGAAGTCTCTTTAACACTAGGTGCCTATCCTAGCCAGCTATATTTGAAGTGGAGTTATCTTCCACACCTAGCAAGTGTCATGTATCATACACAAATGTAAGTCATTTCCATTTGACCATGCCAGCAAAGCCACAGGTAAGTACAGCCAGTGACCAATATAAACCAAAAATGAAAATATATACCATTATAATTAGGGGTGAACGTGCTAATCGCGTTAGTAGCAGCTGGTGTGGAAGCACGCGCTGAAGCGGTGACAACTACCCCCTGGGCCGCCATGTCTCCAGCAGGACCCGCCTGAAAAATCATTAAAATGGCAATTATTTTATTTACATTTACTTCAATAAATACATTTTGCCTATAAGAAACCATTTATTGGAGATATAAAGCCGCAGCACACTTTAATAAAAAATTATTTATTATTTTTTTATACATAAAAGAGATTTAGACATTAATCAATTGTAGCGACGCAGCGGCAACATTTCTGACTGTTATAAGTTCTCGCTCTGGTATCAAAACAGAAGTAAACGGTGTTGAATTCCGCCACCACACAATGTTTCGTAATTCAAATAATGTGTGCTGAGCGGAATGTCTTGACACTAGGTAGTAGGTAGCCTCTGTCTGACTGTTAAGACGATGGTGGCGAGCTTGATACCTGCTCGAGACAATGATTATAGTTAAAATATTTTTTTAGTAAGACAAACACAACGCAACTTTGGATCAAATCGCAAGATTTCTGAAATGGGCGGAAGGAGGACGCAGTGTATAAACATTAAGTCTCTTCTGAAACTTGGTTTTAAATTTATAGACAAGAAAGGTATATTAATATAAATTTTAAATAAAGTTTTTGCCTATAAGAGATCGCAAAAATCACTAAAATAAAAGATTTTATTAAATAACGCTAAGTAGAAAAACAATTTTTGTTAGCAATATTTCCCATTTGTCCCAAAAACAGTAAAACACTCTAAAATAATACAAGAATCTCACCTAATTCGAAAAAAAATTTTAAAAAAGAATCTCGTTAGTACGAACACTGAATGAATACTGCAGCTATTCATATAAATAGTTGTCATTCATTAGTTTACATTAAGCATTTACCGATTTCTAATTGCCATCAAAATATATTTATTTTAATTGTAATTATTGAATAGTGTTTAACTAATGAGGCAGTTGTGGCGCAGGGTGACACCGTGTCCGTAAGCGCGACGGTTGTGGGTTCGGTCTACGCTCAAGGGGAATGGGCAAAGGAGTGTCTTGTTGAGATGAAGTAGTCTGCCTGCTATATATGGGGTCAAATCTTCATATAGAGAAACGTTAATATTATTATTTTTAAAATCATGTTGTTGTGGTCATTGATGATAATATCAGCGCTCCTTCGCTTCCGCCATTACGCACGGGAAATGACATCTTGGTCCACACGGCAAAAGAAAAAGCCGATCTCCTGGGCACTATCTTTGCCTCGAACTCGACTTTAGATGACCTAGTAATGACTCCGCCGACCATACCGCGGTGCCAGAGCTCAATGCCTGAGGTTAAATTAAACCAAACAGCTGTTAGGCGAGATCTGTCCTCTCTGGACATTCACAAGTCGTGACCAGTGCTGACACCAGTGCTAACGCGTTTGTTTCGGCACTCTTACTCAGTCGGTGTAGTCTCAGATTCATGGAAGAGCGCTTTTATCCACCCGATCCTGAAGAAAGGCGATGGTTCCGATCCACCTACCTACAGGCCTATTGCCATTACCTGCATACTCTCAAAAGTCATGGAGAACATTATCAATAGCCAGCTCTTGGTTTATCTAGAGGATCACCGATTGATTAATGACCGTCAATATGGCTTCCGCCATGGTCGCTCAACCAGTGACCTTCTGGTTTACCTAACCCACCGTTGGGTTGCGGCTATTGAAAGTAAGGGAGAGGGCCTGGCAGTGAATTTGGACATGGACTTTGATCGTGTGTGGCATGGGGCGCTCCTTGCTAAACTTCCATCCTATGGGCTTCCCGAGAATTTTTGCAAGTGGATCGCCTGCTTTCCGACTGGGCGCAACATTAAGGTCGCTGTCGACGGTCTCTACTCCTAACTTATGCCCGTGAACGCTGGCGTTCCCCAAGGCTGCGTGCTGTCCCCAACGCTGTTTCTTCTGCATATCAATGACATGTTAGAGGATTCTGGCATTCATTGCTATGCGGATGATAGCACGGTGGACGCTGTTTACTCCGGCCGCGCTAGTCTTTCTCGAGAAAACGGTGAACAGTGCCGAAATAGACTTGTGTCTTCTGTTGAGGCATCCCTCGAAAATGTTTCTTCATGGGGTGAAATAAAACTTGGTTCATTTTAACCCCCTGAAGACACAAGTTTGCGCGTTAACCACAAAAAAATACCATTTATCATATCGCCAGTCTTTCAGAACACCCCGCTTACAGCCGCGCCCAGTATCAGCATATTGGGCTCTAATATTTCGAGTGACTGCCAGTATCGCAATCACCTTGAAAGCAAGGCCAAGTTGGCCTCAAAGAAACTGGGGGTCATCAACAGATCGAGACGGTACTTTACGCCAAAACACCGATTGGCCCTAAATAGGGCCCAGGTTCGGTTGAAAGTTTGTATGGATCTTTTTTAAATCGGTTAAATATTGATTGTATAAATTTAACATATAAAAGTTGTTTATTGACGTGAGCGTGACGTGCAACGTGACGCTGCAGTAATGAACATGAGCTTTATCACTTTTTCCGATATAAAATCTAGGAAGCCTTTTTAAGACGGTCACAAGCTGTCATTAGAACTTTAAGCATTTTTATACATCAGCATTTCGGGTTCATAATTAATATTTTAGCGACAGATTACCAAGTCATTTTCATTATACAAATCTCTAGAAATAACCGCGTTTACAAGCAGACTGCTATATACTTCCTAACTAATAATTTTTTTCTTTTTTTTATGGAAAAAGTATGGCAAACGAGCGTACGGGTCACCTGATAGTACCGGTAGTGATCACCGCCGCCCACGACAACGCGTAACACCAGATGTGCTACTGGTGCATTGCCAGCTTTTCAGGTGGTTGGGCGCCGGAGCCCGGCATTACCTAATGCGAAACGCAGTGGCATAAAGCCACTACTTCACGCCGGTTTTAAATGCCGGGGGTGGTAATGATCCGGTCGAGTCTGCCCATGCGTGTCACCATTGCTGGCGGCGTGACTCTCCCACTCGTACTTTAGTCGCCTCTTACGACACCACCAGTACTAGGGTGATCCTATTCTAAGCCGGGAACACACGGCTAATCTTCCTTCTCTATAAATATAACAAAATAATAATATTAATTAACAATAGATGAAAGTTACCTGGCAATGATTTTCCGGTGCTCCGTTCGGATGAGGTATATCGTGGGGCGGAGCGCCCGCCGGCCGACTATCAACCATTAGGGGGAAGGCTCTTAGTTCAACCTGGTGATTATTAAATTACATTTATTATGTGTGTAAATATAGAGGTGTTGTCTAACGGATTTTCAAAAATGCTTTTTATTATTCAGATTAAATCTTTATTTTACATATAGCAATTAATAATTTTTCGAGATATCAAAAAAAATCACAAATTTTTTTTTTCAATGATGTCATTAAAAATAATTAAGTATCGATATGCACAATGTACTATGCATCCCACCACTGTAAAATATTCTTGAACATTTATTGAGATTATATCAGTAATATATTATTCATTCAATATAATAAGATAAGCTTTATTTTTCTATTAATCAAAGAGAACAAAAATACAACTGATTCTAGCAATAAAAGAAAACATATAATACATGGATCAATAAGTCCCGAGACTAACCCAGAGATGGCGCTCGTATTAAACCAGTAATCACGTCTTCCTTAGTACTAACCTTTGCTTGAATCGTGTCAAAGTTTTAAATCGATCGGAACAGAAACAGCTGAGTTATCGAGGTTAGAATAAAGTCGATTTGTAGTTTGTTTAAGAAATGGAAAAAACCGAGTTTCGTGTTCTGATAAAACATTGTTCTTTAATAGGTAAAGACACCGTGCAAGCGAAACAATGGAATGAAAAATGTTACCCGGACTCTTGTCTATCAAAAGCAACGATATGTCGATGGTTTGCCGAGTTTAAACGTGGGCTTACCGACACAAATGACGCGGAACGCTCGGGTAGACCTGGGGAAGCTGTTACACCGGAAAATGTGAGTGAAGTGACAAAAATTATAATGAAAGATCGTAAAGTGAAGCTTCGTGAGATTGCTGAGATGACATGGATCAAACATGGATTCATCACTACACTCCAGAGTCGAAGCGGCAGTCATCTGAGTGGCGCACAGCTGGCGAAAGCCGTCCGAAACGTCCGAAAACGCAGTCATCAGTTCATGACTGCGTTTCATGTTCATGGCGTCAGTTTTTTGGGATATGCATGGCGTGATTTTCATTGACTACCTCGGAAAAAGGTAAATCGATCAACAGTGATTATTATATTGACTTACTAGTGCGTTTGAAGGAGAAAATCGCAAATATACGACCGCACATGCAGAGAAAAAAATCCTTTTTCACCAAGACAATGCACCCACCCACGTCACACGCGATGCCACAAGTCGATGAAAAGAATGGCAAAATTGAACGAATTGGGGTTTGATCTGCTTCCCCACCGCCAGATTTAGCCCCCAGTGACTACTGGCTCTTTGCTGATCTTAAAAAAATGCTCGAGGAAAAAAGATTTGGCTGAAATGAGGTCATCGCTGAAACTGAAACTTATTTTGAAGCGAAAGATAAATAAATGTTTATATAAACATAGTATTGAAAAATTGGAAAAGAACTTTTGGAACCATTGTATCACCCTAAAAGGTGATTATGTTGAGGAAAAAAAAATGTTTTCATTGTTAGTCTCACTTATTGATCCATGTGTTACATCGATAAAACATTTTAAAAAAGTTACAACAAAACCATATAACCCAAAAATTGTATCCCAAGTCTATTGTTTTTTATATAAACTATCTATATACAATCTATCTACAACAGTAATAATACAAAACGACTACTATAGGTACGATATGGATTTATAATAAACATTCCACTTGCAAATTAAAAGAAAGAAGGTTTATATAATACATAATATAAAAATAAAACTCCATTATTAATAACAATTAAAGAAATACTTTTTTTTAATTATTACAGTTTTTTTTCAAGTGGCATGTTCTATATAATACAACACTAACAGATAATTTAACTATTAAAAATCACTATTGAATAACTTTCGACATATACGAGGGCGATTCAATGAGTACCTGTGTTTGACGACAGAGGGCGTTTCTGAGGGAAGTTGGTGTTAAAGGGCTTGAAACTGCCTTAAAACTTTGGTATCGCTACGGCAGGTACGGCAGGTTTGATTTTGATTTAATAGGAATGGAACAACATCCTATACAAATTGCTCTCGATAACTATACAAATACTTTTGCGATAGTTGTTCGTGCTTGAGCTACAGGACGCCCAGTAGACGTGGTTACCGAGGAAATAATTCTAAAAGAAGATGAAGAACGATCACAGCACAATGGTACAGTGAGTTATTGGACCACTTTGACAAAAAATTGAAGAAGACACGGGCGCATTTGGGGACCATCCGGAGTTGTCACCGCCAAACTGCACGAATTGCGTTATGAATTGCTCCCCCCCAAGTATTCTCTGGATCTGGCTCTCTCCGACTTTTTCTTGTTCCCTAGCATGAAGAAATAACTCGCGGGAATTTATTTTAGCTCAAACGAGGAAGTCATCGTCGAAACAGAGGCATATTTTGTACAGCGACTATTTGGAGGGGTTAAAACAATGGCAGGAATGTTGGGAGAATTTTTCTCAAAAGTCTTCATTCCTAACACGGGTACTTATTGAACCACCCTCGTAAATATAAACATGACACATAAACAAACGTCAAAACTTATCCAATAGCAACCATTCTAAAAACCTATCTATCTACAACTAACAGGGACTGGTTGAAAGTTCATATAGTCCAGATGCGGGTATGTGTAGCATTGAAACCCTGGGTGTTCTGAGGGCTTAACTCCTTTCATCTCATCTTTGGACTTAGTTCTTTTATTGAAGACCTGCTTACGAGTCATGTTGCCTGACAAGTTAATAAAACACTCAAAATAGTACTTATATGTTATAGAAAAATTGTACGAAAATTGAAAAAAGCAAAAATTAAAAGCCATTAAAAAAACAAAATCACACCTATCTGTTGCAACATTTGACTTAAATTAATAATTTGAGAGTTACTCCTTGCATATCTATAAGGTGGAGCCCACGGCTTCACTTGCTCTAAAGGTAGTGGCTCCAACTGATCATAATTCACATACTGCTTTTCTCCCAACTCTTCAATGAAAACCAGGCATGGACCATCAGTTTTCATCTCTTGTATGTGACAGTGATAAGGATCTGTTTGATTCGGCTGAAGTTTACATAGACATTTAACACCCACTTGCAATGTTGTTCCATCACAGTATCTTGCTCGGTAGCAAACCTCTGTAATCACATTTAACTATCAAAATCTATTCAAATTTTATAAAATTTGCTATTTTATAATTGCATATACCTCTTCTAAGTTCAGTCCAAACATCAAATTCAATGTTCCTATATATATCTGGATCTAAAGCCTTAGCAACTTTGTAAGGGAAGGGTGTTATACCATTCTCAAGTAAATCTTTTGCGCTGTTAACATTCAGACAACTCATGCATATATTCTCAAGATGTATGAGGCTTCGATTGAACACAAAAATACTCATAGATTCTTTGAGAAGACCACTTTTGTCTGTTTCTCCTATATGATGCTTACATTTAATAGCTAGAGCATAATTATTATCTTTATCTCCTTCAGTGGGTGTCTCAATAAGAATTTTAGCTCTTTCCTTCTGTTTTTTACGTCTTTCAACATTTTCTGACAGGAAATATTCTATATGATTATTAGGTACTTTGTCATGTAGCATTTTGTCAACAGCGTATGGCAAATCCTTTATGTGATACACTCCATCATATAGAATTTCATATACCAAAGCTACAAATATATTTACAATTTAAATATAATTAAAATGAAAAAAAAATATATAAAAATATATTATTTTTCAGAGCTTACCATATAAAACACCTCATAATGCTGGGCAAGATGCAAACAAAATAATGAAGAAATTATAAATTAGTTTATAATTAAGTCTAACACCAATAACTGTTATACAGCTTAGAGTGTTTAAGTAGTTCACCATAATCAAAGACCCATACTATACCGTGTTTTAAGTAACAAAAAGATGAAGATGTGTGTTATATGAATGCAATTAATTATACAAGCAACTTACATTGACAAAATGATGATGCATTAATAAATTCTTTAGTGTACACAACATCAAAATGCTTAGTTTCTGGTGAATAGAATAAACAAATGGTATTCCCATAACCATTACAAATTTTACTTTGGGGGCCCTGGTTAGCTTCAAAAATGACAAAATCATGCCTGTAAAACGTTGTTATTTGTATTTTATAAAGAAATAACTACTGTTCTTGAAAGTATTATTTTTATGTTAACTATAGGAATGTTAATTTTACTGAATTGTTAATTTAACAAATTAAAGAAAGATCCCAGAATTTCAATTAATAATTTTAAGATGTATTTTTAAATTTGAGTGTGTTGGTTTAGTTTTAATATATTTTTAATCAAACTTTTGAATAACCCGACTTTACTATATATTGAAATATGTTAATACTAGCCTTACCTATAGAGATGGCTCATAGCTGATATCTCAGTGAGCCCACCATATTCTGATGGATTAGACATCTCTTTAAGATAATTGTCGAATGGACAATTTAACAACTACAAAATAAAATAAAAGCGTGTTATGAAAGTGTTTATTTATTTCAAATATTTTTCCCAATCAAAAATTATGATATATCCTACCCCTTCAAAAAGGTGACGATGTGATGCCATGAAGTGAACGCAGTCTAAGCGAATCTTATGAAAATAGCGTTGTGTACTATATATGTTCTCGGAAACAGCCCTAAACAGGCAGCTGGAGTCCCTAGCTGTATGTTTACGGAAATAACCCATCTCGTCTAGCCAACGATCAGAGTCTGATGTGCGTTTTTGTATTTTCCACGGCCCACGGCATCGGATCGGTGAAGGCGACATTGTTTAACACCACTAACAATCTGTAGGTAAACAAAAACAAATGACGCCACTGGCGGTGCGAATGTTTGTTATTGAAATTTCGCATTAATTTTGCCAGGCAAATTAAATGACAACGTGAAATTTAACAAAATGTATTTTGAAACCATATCATACCTAAAGCGTCTAAGGAATGCAAATGGTTGTTTGCTGTCTTCTATACAACAACACGTGCACATAAGATAACACAGTAAAGCACTCACCGAAATGATTATATCCAACAGTCAGCATCAGTGTATTACTTTCGAACGTGAAGCGGCGTGGTATGTTATGGAATATAGAGACAAAAATTGCACGTGCCAAAAGCAACCGTCAAGAGCCGGCGGGAAGGAAAATCAAAATTACATCAAAATACGTTCAAAATGCCAATTTGCAAAAATGTTACCATCGGCAAGTTGCCACAGACAAAATATATTCACAGAACGCACAGCTCTGTACCACAATAAAATTGTTATTATTATATTTACAATCTGTATCAGAAAAATTATTTGGTTTCATCAATATATAATTATAACAAATAATAAATATATAGTAAAAGTATTACCCACAAGCTTATTTATTTTATATAAAGGATTTCCCATTATTTCATTTTCATCATTTAATAGCAGTTTTAACATCCATTTTAAAATGCATGCAACAACCATTCTTACTATAAAAACAAAAATATTTTTAATTACTATAAATTAAAAGGTTATACGAGGACATATTATGTTCGTAAGATAAGTTTTTGTGAGTTTCGTTTATGTTCTTATAAATTTATCAAAATCAGTTTAACTTTTAGCCTAAAAATTGTGTAATGTGTAGTAGCACTGACAAGGAAATGCAAAATAAAAACAAAAAGCTGCCACACCCATTTATTCAATACAAAATTAAACACATAACATAAATACGTATTACTGCCTATTCCGATAAAACACAATACGTAATAGAAAAAAATATGAATTAATCATACGTTGTATATCAACGAATATACCTACATCTAGTATTTTTGGACGCTTAGTCTTGTAATTTGGGAAATATTGTCATTATGAAATAATAATACATAAATACAGAAAGGATACTGATTAAGTAGTAGAATTAATATGTATATATATACTGTTCAGTATACGCTGATGATGTCTCCACTTAGTATATAGAACAATAATTTCACGTACTCGTTACAGGTCAACGTAACTACCTCAACTGCATACTAAATCAATAAAATTAATGTTGCTAGAGTAAGAATTCGTTGCACATTTAAATATATTTTTGTATAATTATCTTATTATAGAAAATTATTTTATTCAAACAGATTATTTTAATCAAACAGATTAAATAACTATAAAATTAATAAGTTAGTAAAAACCTTTTGATGTAGTGTTCTTTGTATTTAATTTTGTGTTGATAATAATTGAAAGTCGTCTTAGAAAACGCTGGCGCCAATCAAATAATCGTTGAGTTGGGACAATAACAACAAAAAGCACGAGAGCAAGCACTAAATTTTATTATAAATTTAGTTAACGGCTAAATTATAATTTTCAATATGAAAAGAGCTTCAGCATAATTATGTAGATATATATAAAAAATAGAAATGGAATAGATGAGATTGCCTGTACACGGTAGGATTTGTTTTGATGTTTCAAATGGCCATGATTATATGAAGTTATATATCCGCTTAATTTGATTTATTTGTATTACATTATATTATATACTTATTAACAATTCAAAATACTACATACCCAAGAAATAAAAAAAACTCAATATTGTATGTCTGAGTAATTGTAACTTTTTATAGTTGTCTCTTTTGCTAATTAGCTGAAGCATTGAAAGCTATATACATTAACTATTAAAAAGTGATGAAAAAATAAAAGTATTTAAAACATGTAAAAAATTATCATATTTTACATATATTAATAATTCAGGTACAGTTGTTTTTTTTTTAATTTTATTTTCTAGAAAAAATATTGAGGATTTTATAAAGAAAAGATAAATATATTTTCCATTCTATATTTAGAAAAAGCACCGTCTGTAAAACATACAAAATTTTGATTAAAAACCTTTATTGACATTGTTA
>DWGR01003781.1:0-11789 GCA_018247715.1 Heliconius burneyi | reverse complement strand
ACGTTTTATAAAAGTTTTTATTGAAACAAGATACGTTTTTGCCACCGCGCAGCTTTTTATAAAACAATTTTGAACTCCTGTAGACTTGTAAACGATATTTAATATGTAGTATTCTGTTTCGTGATGTGAAAACCTGTTTTGTGTTCGAATTTCTTCAATATTGTGTTGAATTTTATTGTTAAGGCTATCGGGCGGTAATACGGCAGCGTTTGATTGTAAGCGAAATGGTTATAGGTTCGATTCCCATTGCATAGCGACAACCCTGACACTCTGCCGGCCCTCTCTACGTATCTTTCAATTGATCTAGAATATACATGTAATTTCCATATGTTGTTAAGAAAAAATATTTTACTTTTCTCGGTCTGGTTAAGCAGGAAATGTGGTCCATTTTATTAACATATATATACTCTTTGGATATGTTAAAGATATCAAAATGTAAATATTACAAGCTACCCACGCTACCTACATAAGCAAGCGTAGCTATTACATTTATGTAATAAATAAGAATATCCTTTTTATGTAGTACTCCTTAAGGCAAAAGTTTAAAGAAATCAATATATTGACACTTGCATCTTATACATTTTTGAAAAGGTTATGTATGTTATTTTCTTAACATTAATGGTTTTACCAAAATTGGTGATTGTCATAATATTAATACTAGAAATAGGTTTAAACTTAGTGCACCTGTGACTCGATTGCATCGAATCCGTAATTCTTTTATGGGACAATGTGTACGCTTTTACAATAGGATCCCAGAAAACGTCAGAGAATTTCCTGTATCAAAAAAATTGTGAAAAGACGTTTGTGTGTTAAGGGTTATTACCAAATTAATGATTTTATAAATGATAACACGCCTTGGGAATAAAATGCTCGCTCCAGTCTGTTTCAAAGGTATCATTGTCACAAATGATTAAATGTTCTATAAAATTGACTTAAAAAAACGCCCCGCCTCGTTTCTTGCGTCGGTACTTCTCAGGTCTGAGGCATCAACTTTAGTGAACTGGTGGTAGATTGCTTGACGTTCAAAAAATTGAGCTTGTAACTGCTTATATTAAATGAAACTATTTTGACCGGATTAATTGCGTTTATTTTGTATAATTACATTGTTAAAAACCCGACGTTTCGAACACTTTGCAGTAGTCCGTGGTCACGAGGAGACTTTTCTCAGGTTAAAATAGTTTCATTTAATATGTGTAATAATCGTGAAAATCAAAGAACTTATTA
The DNA here is from genome assembly GCA_018247715.1 of Heliconius burneyi. NCBI lineage: Eukaryota > Metazoa > Arthropoda > Insecta > Lepidoptera > Nymphalidae > Heliconius > Heliconius burneyi. The sequence goes on along the minus strand of DWGR01003781.1, from coordinate 10,565 downwards.
TGTAATTTCTTATTTTGAATAAAATTATTTGAATTTAAAGCTTTGCTCACAGTTAGTAAATCTTACATGGAAATTATTTGATAAATATAATAGAACATAATAGGTGAGGCCGTCGTGGCGCAGCAGCTCAAGACTGTGGCTGTAACGCAACGGTATTTACATTTATATTTTCATTTGTTCGCTCTGGTGTCCAGGCGTGCAGGTCCGCCACTCAACACGAGCATATTATAATATCAATTAATATGAAATAAAAAATATGCCAAATCACTTTCCGGAGTAGACAAAGCCGCAATCGTAGCTAGTATACATACATATATATAACAAGCTTCCAGTTCCGGGTAACTGGTCGTCATGGCAACGCGAGACGAGACCCGAATGCCGAGATGTGCCCGTACGTGATGCTGTCCGACACATTCCTGAGTTAAAGTCCGTTTTTAGCTGACAAATTAGTTTTTAGTTGTTTATTGTGTAACTAAGTGAAACAAACCGGAGTAGTGTTTGGCTGTACTCGAGATGATTGTGAGTTCGATTTAATATCTAGTATCTAACTGGAGGACGTCCTACGTAACGCTTTAATATATAATGATTTCTTATTTAAAAGGAATTAAATTATTGTATTTACGGTATTGACGCTACGGTGTTGAGTTACGTGTCGAACCAGCCATAGTGTCCTCGTGTATATGTACATATTTATGCAATTATTCTTAATACTCACGCACCATCAATAATTTTAGTGGAATCTAGTGTCAAACACTCCGTTCTACATATTTGGCGACATTGTGTTATATATGAGGCGTAACTCAATATTGTCAACTGTCTAACTAGACCAAAGAAATAAGAAAAATAGACATAATCATTACCAAAATTAGAAATCGAACCCATTCCACTCGCACACACACTCACTCGTGCACACGCACACACCCATCGTGCTTACAGTTACATACTCTTATACTACGCCACCATTAAGCCACCACCACCACCACTCATATAAAATGTCTTCTCAAGAAATAACATATCTAAGCGTCAGGATGCTCAAATATTTCAGTAATAAGACGCGACGGCGCGACTCTCCGTCGTCACTCACATCCGTGCTACAATAAAAGTCTGTATAAAAATTTACTTGTAAAATTGCACTTAATATTAATAGAATTTCTTTTTAGAATAGAATTGTTTTTGAGACCAGTCGTGGCGCAGGCACCCAAACGTGTGATCTGTAATCACGACCGGTCGTGGGTTCGATTCTCACTCGAGGAAATAAAATAATTAATATTATATTTCTTCGTTCTGGTGTTGAGGCAAAACACGGCGTTGAGTTCTGTTACTGAATGCCTCAAGAAATTGTCGGAAATTGGAAAGTGGACTGCTTTAACACTAGGCTCCTTCTGCCTACCATGTTCAATGCGGGATACAGCGTAAAGCTGTAACTTTCAAAGGCCGGCAACGCACCTGTAGCTCCTGTGGGGTTGCACGGGGTCGTGGGCGGCGGTGATCACTTACCATCAGGTGACCCGAACGCTCGTTTGCCTTGTCCTTATACCATAAAAAAAAACTGTAAGCTGTCTGTAACAGTAAGCTTTAAGCTTTATTACGCATTGCAGGGTTGGCAAAAAGTACCCAATGTTCAGGCACTAGATACGTCATCTCAACTTCCCACCGCACTTAGTTTACAAAGGAATGAAATTTTTTAAAAAATAAACGTTCCTTCAAATGGGGATGGAACCACCTATACTTGTGTGGCAAAACGCGCCATCGTATCATCAGGAATTATATATATATATATATATATATATATATATATATATATATATATATACAAGCTTCAGCTTTATGCAAAAAAAAAATATAAAGCTAACAATCACAATTTCAAGCTGTAAAAATAAAATTGCAATAAATTTACCGTAATAATTCAAACACGTATATAATTCACCAGTTTCATCTGCAAGTTCCCACTTCCCAGGTTCCCACACCTCACTTTTCGTTAATATTTAATTGTTTAAACGATGACTTGTGTTTTACGACCTCAGTTTGGTTGGTAGCGAGTAGCGCTGAGATTGATCGCCTCTCTTGTCGTTCTCAATACGTTTTTCATATGAAAATGGGATTTTGTTGCTTTATTTCTTATGTTAAGAATTTTAACTTATTTAGGGTTCCGTACTTCAAAAAATAAACATGGAACTTTTATAAGATAACCGTCTGTCAAAATCACTTAACTCGAGGTCGCTTAGAAGTATCAAGCTGAAATCAATATCAAAGATCTATAGACCTATGAGTATAGACCCTTGAAGTCCAGAAAAAAATAAGCTTTTAAGTCAACTCAATTAAAAGATACGCGCGTAATTTGTATAAAATTCGCCGCGTTAGCAAAACTTATGAGGAACTTTTCCGAAACAGAAATACGACTTGAAGTGAGAACTTATAACACAAATAAAGAAAAAATAAGTGCCTCGGTGGGCGAGACCGACTCGCACATTACTGTATTTTTTACTTCATGCTGTACCTCGCATACGACAAGAAAGACAGAGTAGATTAACTGTTAAAACTTTCCGCCCCCCACTAACCCCCTAAGTTTCAAGTCATTGTTTGTTGAGTGTTCACCTTAATGCCGCACTTTACTTTATTACCAGAAAGAGAAAATTAAAATAATTTAAACCCTCGAGTAGGAATCGAATCGAATACCCCGCGACGGCTCCTAATAAAATTATATGCAGCTGCCATAATAATTTATATTATTTTTTAGTAGAATAATTAACAAACATTAAGTTTAATCGTCGCGCGTTAATATTAAGAATCAATGTAATGAATAGTCCATCTCGGTTACGCATTATATTATTATAATGTTATGTTAATTTGCGTTTCGCTGCGGAGCTCCTACTTGAAGTATTTTACCGTTTCTGCTTAATTAACATTAAGTGCAACATCACTTATTAGAACTATTCCGTTTTTATATTTATTTGATATTAAATTAATGATAATTGATTGTTATGAGAACGTTTATATTCAGTGTTAAAAAACGTTAAATCCCAAGTTTTCGTAATGTCATTAGAAATTTAGGCAGATTCTCTTGTTTTTTTTAGTTTCACGCTGTATCCCGCACGTAGCAGGGCAGGGAAATGGAACCTAGTGTTAAAACACTCCTCACATACCACCCAATTTCCGAGACATTGTGAGTTGCGAGGCGGATCCCTGCTATGCGCTTTGTCTACTAGGGTAATGAAATGAGAATAACGTTCTCTAAAGTGGGCATCGAATCACAATTGGTGTTTACAATAAGAGAGCCTCTATCGTCACAGTTAACAGAACGATACTGAACTAATGGAAAACAATACATTATATATGAGATTAGATCATTTGTGTTATCAGTGAACAGTGGTCACTCTGTTCTCTCTGTTAAGTTACTCTTCTCTTATCACTTTAGTACAATCATTTCTCTTTAATGAAAACAACCTTTATTATATATGTTATCAAAGGAAATTTCAAACAGAGCCTTGTTAATAATATTATAATAGTTAATTATTTTGATGAGTAAATCATTGTGGCGGCATATGCGCTGTGCTCACTATTAACTCATTGGTTGTGAGTTCGATTTCCGCTTGAGTGAGACAATTATTTTCATGTCATCTCTCTAAATCAGTGTAGTCACAAGTAATTTCTCAATTCAATATTAGTATGGACAGTTAACGATCAAATGTAGTAAAACTTTTTGAATGATGTAATACTGCTTACAAGCCTTTTTACGACTCATAAACGTTTTTATTTACGACTTACACTTCTTTGTGTTTTATTTCAACAGCTTATTATTTTTAAATTTTAATAAGAGATGATTATGTTGCATAATATTTTTTCTCATTTTCTGCTCATTATGTAGAGACTTTGCATGCTGCGTGGCGGAACTCAACGCTGTGAACCTACAACTATGCGATGAAAGTCATATGCTATCCCATAGTCACATGCTATAAGCGGTACGACGGCGTCAATAATTGTAATTGTCCTACATGACAAACCTTCGCGTTTACCGTTTAGTCTAGTGCCTCGCACCCGCCGCACCTCGTGGACAATTTCCAAGAAGCGCAGTCCCAAATCCTGCTACGCTCAAATTTTTATACGTTTCTAAAAAAAGATTTTTCTTTCTTAAGTGTAGAATGAAAATGATGCTTAAAAATGACAAAATTTTATATGAATAAACAAACGCGGATATAATTTTTAAAAAGTTTTACGAATATATCCAAAACTTAAGAGAAATCATTGAAATATGTAAATGTTATTCAAATCGATCGTAAATAACTGAACGAACTTTAAGATAATGTTCCGGTTGTGCGCGCTCGCCGCTTGTAATGACTAAACTTTAAACTGTTTGGTTAAAATAAATCTTTAACTTAATGCCTCAGTTAATATACAAACTAGTTTGAACTACATTTTAAAATGGACTTGGAAATTAGTTGATTTAAATATCTATATTAATTCCATTAACTTAAATTGTTTATTTAAATGTGTCAGCTTCACGCTGCAGCTGGAACCCAGTGTTAAGAGACTCCGTTACCCACTTTCCGTGGAATTGTCGAGATAATGTGGGTACATTACCTCTAATATGAAATTAAATTATATAGATATAAAAATAAGCTTTTAGCGTACACTAAAAAGTGCAAAGGCAACACGCCACCAATTGGTCGGAAGTATAAATGATATAAGCTTGGGTAATTTCCTAGTAACCCCTGAAGAGTTCTGCTATTTAGGTCTTGGCTCTATCATCAGAACAGGTCTATAATACATACATGTCTGTTTTTTAAGTTTTCATAGAATGTTGCAAGCGTTACAAAACGAGTTACCTAATGAAAGCGTATAAAGATGAACATCTCTTATCTTTTCCGGAAACTAACTATTATTGGTGACTTAATTTCCTTTAATATAAACGTAACAAAATTTTCCTACAACACACATTACATAAATAAGTGACGCCGTGAGAGTCTTCAAGTCTTATTTAACATTCCACTCGAGATGATACGATTAAGCGTTATCTTTGACACTTTAGTTTTTCGAAAAGAATTTAATTTAAAGTATAAAAAAATAATACGTGAAGAAACTTTCTATTAACACTTAGATTACGTCTTCAAGCAATTAACTACTGTAGAGTAAGTACTGGTACATCTCCGCCTCTGCCTCCGCACCGTATCGGGACCTCTCCATAATCGGCCTCTATTAGAGAGATTGCCGTAAGATTGTTATCTATCGATGGTCTTATCGTATTTATCTTACTTGACGCTTCGTCTCGCTTGTTCATTTATATGTTTTAATAAAAAAAATGTCGTTCGATTAAGTATTTATTAAGACGCCTCGTGGCTCAGTTCTCATTTGCGACAGTAACTTATGCTCACTTGCTCACTCTGGAAAGGAGACACGGCACAAATCGAAAGTCATTGAAGGAAACCATCCTCGAGATTAAGTTGCCTCGATAAATCTGCATTATTGAGTGCAATTACCATTAAGTAAGGTAAAGACAGTTTAATGATAGTATTATATGCTTTATTTATAATATAAACTATTAACACGTTGCTGTATATTTCACCTAGAAAACATATTGTCGCGAAAAATTAAAAAATCGGCTAAGCGCGGGCGGGGGCTACCCAGCAATGAGCCCGTACCAAATATTATCCTTAGCTTGGTACCTCCACCAGATCTTAAGTAAAATAATGTTGACATACTGACGTCGAGACATACGGACAATTCCTTCCGTTTGCGATACAGTATCCCTAAAAGGAAATCCCTAGAGTTACCTCGTACTCCAAAGTATAATATCTTCCTAATACCGCGGCCGCGGCATTAAAATATCGTATATCTAAAAAATGTAAGTGACAGGTAAACTTAAACTTTATATATGAGTACAGCAAAAGCCGAACAAGTCAACGGATGTCGCTAACAAATTTTAAAATGACATAAAAGCAACAGTGGTACAAGCTCACATCGTAAAATATATAATTAGTTCCATTAGGCTTTTAATTTTATGAACCGTTTGTGAGGTCTCTTATCATTCCTTAATATTTATTGAGGCTAAGTTATATTCGGAAGCGATATCTTTTATTTAAGTTGAAGCCCACATTAAAGTTCTCTACGGTTGTTTACGAGCGTGTGATCTTTCGGAACTAAATTCAGGTTTCCTATCTCACTTTCCCGTTTTAATATCTTTGAATAAATATTTTCTGGCGTATTAGATATTTGCTCTCGCGGGATTCGAATTCATTAATTGTATTATGTTTTTACCACCCCCGGCATTTAAAACTGGCGTAAAGCAGTGGCTTTATGCCACTGCGTTTCGCATTAGGTAATGCCGGGCTCCGGCGCCTAACCACCTCAAAAGCTGGCAACGCACCAGTAGCTCCTCTGGTGTTACGCGGTGTCGTGGGCGGCGGTGATCACTTACTATCAGTTGACCCGTACGCTCGTTTGCCATGGTTTTTCCATAAAAAAAAGAGATGCAACTATCAATATATTGATTTCTTTAAACTTTTGCCTCAAGGAGTATTTAGGGCCTAAATTATAGATTACACGAATAGCTCGCTTCTGCAGGACAAATATTGTTTGAATACCGGCTGCATTACCCCAAAGTACGATCCCATAGGGCATAATACTGAGTGTGTTACAAGATGCTTGTATAAATCATATTCAAATACTTTTCTTTTTACTTTTACGCAGAGGTAACCTACCTATCTACTTTTGAGACACTGTTCCCCTCTTTTCATCCAATCCTTTAGACATTTCATATTGAGTTGCTCTGCCGTATACGACAAAGAAATTTAAATAATACATTACCCCGAGCAGGAATCGAATCCAAAACGGTCTCCCATACAGTCACTGGTCCGCTACGCGACGACCTCCATACACAGAATTACTAAAATATTTAGACAATTTAGATGAATCCACCATTTTAGATAAATATAATGTAGTCAGTCAGTAAGTATAAAATGTCGCCGTGATGGAGATGATTGTACCTCCGGTTGTGGACGTGCAGGTATTCGTGGATGACGCTGAGTTAGTTGTACCGAAACTGAGTAATATTTTACTCAATAATGTTGAGCTACTAATTTTTTGTAATTTTGAAACTGATCTCTTTAAAACGTTAAAAATTTTCCTTTTTTTACAGCTGTAAACTTTGAACTGTAATTAGAAGTTAAGCTTCGTTATAAAAATGCTATTTAGCATAATTGTTCTTTATATATTTTTATAAATGAAAATAATTCTATTTTTATTTTCTGGTAAGAAGCAAAGCATGGCGTTGAATTACTAATTCGAACATACGTACAATCCCGAACCAAAACTAACCAACTCATATAAAAAACATGACGTTATTTCATCACGTAAATACGACGTGTGTCATTATTATACGCAGATGGAAGATAATCGAACCTGCGCAAACCCTGACCCACGCGAGGGCGATATCACCGCGATACTCGTGTTGTAACTATTATATGCTTTATACGCTTGTCTTGTTTTCGTTTTATATAAAGGTATCTTCCATTTTAATATTGTAAAGGTAAAGAGATAAATGTAATAAAAATATGCCGACACTAATAGCGTCTCCTCGCGTGTTACGTGTTGTAACCTAATGCACCGTTTTTTTATTAATATTAAAAAATCTTCCCGCTTTATCCCTCATCTGGCAGGGCGAGAGGTGGCAGATGGAGAGAGCGAAGGGATCTAGTAGCGTGAAGTCGTACTCAGAAAAATTAATTATTTGAATTTCTTCAATCTGGCAACAAGACATTGCCCAACGTTGAGCTCCGCGACTCGGTAGTCAGTACGCCACGCCAACGTCGCCAAATCACTGGGCGATTAGTGATTGAGATGATATATGAGACTATTGTTAAAAACTTATTTAACTATACTTATTATCTCTACTCTAAATCTCTTATTATATTAGATTTGAAAAAAATAGTTTCTGTTCAAAACGCGATAGGAAATATTTAATTTCACATTTTAATAAAGTTAAAATTCTCTACATCTGCCGGACGCTAAAGCACGTCAAATATTTCAGTTTCTAGTATAGTAGGGTCAACGAGTCGTGGCTGCGTCGAAGTTAACTTATATGGTTAAGCTGACTTGATTGCAGGAAGTATCTTCCTTTCTATTATTTTCTTCCCAAGTGTACAATGCGCAAATTTCAGAAAGCCCAAGTCCAGGGTAGCCACAACTGTTCAACCGTACTGTAGGTACGTGTAGGTAATAGGGAGGAGTCATGTTACTTGACACTCGCCTCACGTAGTTTACAAAATTTGCGTACTCTGCGTTGAGACGCGCATTTTAACTTATTAAATTATAATATAATATTTATTTGGAAATTTAATTAAATGCTTTTTCCCGCATAGCAGGGCAGACAGAGGGGCGCTAGTGTTAAGACGGTATTCAACTCTACGCTTTGCCTCCACACAAGAGCGTAGTAACTGGAAATATATATTAAATAAATATTTGTTTTCCTCGAACCCACAACCAATAGCCTTTACAATCACACTCTGTGCCCCTGCGCCACGACTGTTCTCAGACGTTTAGTCGTAGACACTGACATAGTCCTCTTGTATTGGCCTCACTTCTTGCCATATTTCATGATTGTAGGTCCACGGGAAGTATGTGTTGATTACTAGTAAACAGGTTAAATTTGGTAAATTTCATACAAAATGCGGCACAGTCGAGGCATAAAAGCAAAAATAATCTTGTAACGCCTCTATTTTTTTCTTAAGTACGGAACAGAAATACACAAAATATACGGCACAGTCTCTTCAATACTATTCACTTTTTCGGGGATGCTTACTTACGCGTGCACCCCCGCGAGTCGCCACGTGTCGCCACGTGTCGCCACGTGGGCGCGTCGTAAAGTCAGCTTTACTGGCCGTCTTAGGAACTCGGTTATACCTCGCTTTATGAACAGTTTATACTTCAGCGTTTAATGCCGTGTTCCTTGTATACGAGCTATAATATGCGTGTGATTCATTTTTTTATGGTTTAAGGTTCACGCTGTATCGTGGTAGAAAAAACCTGTTCCCATTAAAAATACTTTCGTTTTGTGGCGTAACTCAACGCTACGCTTTGCCTTGATATCTCCGTTGGCCTGTATCTGTTGGAACTAGAAATAACTTTTAAATATATATTATAAGAATCATATACATATACTCGTATCTAATATCTAGCACTAATACGAAATTTTATTATTTTAAGAGCCTAATTGTAAACTCACTTAAACTATTAATAAAAAACGTTTAAGTTATACTCGTATTGAACTGGTTACAAACGAAAGGTAAATATTTCGAAATAACGTCTGGACGTGTACGCGTACCGACGTGCCGTAGAGGGCGTGGCGCTATCTTAATGAAATCCAGAATTAAACGCTGTAATGCCCTGTGCTGTGGTAAAGCATTATTAATGATTGAAATCTCATTATGAAATACATTATATGGAGTCTTAACGCCTTGTAGTGCAGATAGTATGTGTGGTCGTGGATTCGATTTCCAATTAACTTTTCTTTATAACTAACCACTTTTTCCGGCGTTAACGTTAACGTACGTTACCTATAACTATTTATCAAAATATATATATTTCACTCCTTTGTAAACAACATTGAGTTTCGCCACTCCATTGTGTTTAATTTAAGTGGATAGTGGTAAATCGAGTGTCTTAATACTTGCAGCGTGAAGCTGAATAATTATATCGATATTTTATTAATCAAATTGGTAAATATGTAGGTTGGCTCGTCATGTAGCTCTTGCACCTATACATATACCAACGAAGTATTATATAATATTCCTTTACAAGCTGCATTCTTTTTCACCAAACGATAATTCTAAGTAATTATCTTTAGGTAGCGGAAATTTGTAAAAACCACCTTGCAGAGATGCTAACGAAATAAATAAGTTGTAACAAACGTACAAGAATTTCGACGTAGCTCGATGAGAACGTATTACGGCTAGTTGAACAGAGCGGGTTCCAAGAGGCGCGGGTTCTAATTTTTATGTAACTCATGCAATTACTTAAGTACGAGGTACGAACGCCCGCGATTAAAAAGGCCTGGGAACTTCCCGTGCGCGGGGTGCGGTGCGCGCGGCATGTGCTTTCACTGCTGCATACATACATATTGTCTTGAATATTCTAGTATTGCAATTAGTAGTGTTTTGCTTGATTATTTGATTTTTTCTTCACATAATTATATCGTCTTACAGATGATTAGGAATTTAACATTATAAGAATGGCGTAAATTTAAAGCCGCGCCTTTTGGAGACCGCCGTTCCAAACGGTGCGTGAAGAACAGCGTGTGTTGGGTTATTCCCTCCTATTATACTTAAAAAGTACTTCGTTTTTGCTCATAATAAGAGAATACCACGATCTTATAATCAAATCAAATCAAAATACCAAAAATTCCTCTCCCTGAAATTTAAAACGGTACCGACAATGTCTACAGAATTTAGTAAACGTTGGCTTTCAAGACTAACTTACTTTTTAAACCAAAGTATTTTTTAAATTTGCTATAATTTATTCAATTATGAAATACGCTTAAATTTTTAAAAGTAAGTTTAGTAACTTGAAAATAT
>DWGR01003780.1:0-11790 GCA_018247715.1 Heliconius burneyi | reverse complement strand
TTGGGAATAGCTGCGGCGATTTGGGCGGGCAGCTCCATTATCAGCAGCCCCAACGTCATTTACTTTACTACAGACACGGATTTCTTACCCGATGGATCGACTAGGTAAGGTTATGATATATAATATGAAGTTTTATATATATTGCTTATTTTATATAATAAAACTTGATGCTTATTAATAGAGTGAAAAGAATAACCGTACCAGTGACTGATATCAATGGTTGTAGGTTGGAATCGCTCATGTAGGAACTAAAAATATTTTTAGTTAGCTGTTGCCCGGTAAGACGAAGCAGGACATTGGTTTTTGCTATATGCTAATGGAATATTTCTAAAGGGATCTTTCACTATGGTCATCCGAACGTGCCAGCTAAGCACTGATACCTTGCAAAATACTGCGAAAGCCTAAAAATTTGAAAATATAATTTATTTTATATTTACTTCGGTAAACATCACTTCCCGATCCCGACATAATATTGACGATTCGTGATTTATTATTTGTTTTAATAATTAGTTTATGTTATACTGAAATGTAAATAGCTTTAGGTTACAAGACAACCGGTAAACAACCGGAAATCACTAAATATGACATCAATACAAATTCTATTAAAACAATAAGATTCGTACTTGACAATTTAGGTAAAATATTAAATATATTCGCTTACTATTATTTAATATTATATTTCGTTTCGTGAAGTAATAAAGACTGTGCTATTTTTTATTTATTTTGAAAACATATGAGCCGCCTTCCAAACTCGCACATCGCCCCAGGAAACTTTCTTTTCAGAACTGTTGAAGTGGAAACTGTAGAGAAATATTTACTTCTCTACGAGATATTTTTTATTAATCTCTTTTGTAAATGGGTAAATTGTTCTCATTTCCAGCTTTGAAATTTTCACGTGGATATTTGGTTTTTAGCCACTTATTTTTCATTTATCTTTCAATATTGGATACTCAGAAAATATATTATTATTATATATTTTTTTACTTATCTAGTACCTAGTGTTAAGTCAAATTGTTGCCCACGTATCGCTCAATTTTTGAGACATTGCTTGTTGAGTGGCGGAATTCAACACTGCGCTTTGTTTTTTTGATATTAACGAGAAAATAAATATAATTCAGTGACCCGAATGGAATTCAAACCCATAACTACCGGCCGTTGCGCCACGACAGTTTATTTGATTGGTCGTGTTATATACGGTATCAGTTATTATTGATGCTCTGTATATTACACTGGGATGCTTACCAATAAATATCTATAGCTTACTTGCTTTTTAGGCACGAAAAAAAAAATTTAAAACGGAACGTGCTGAAGAAATCATATTAAATAGTAATATTTTTTTTTTAATAGGCGTGTGTGCTTCGCCGAATGGCCTGACGGCATCACAACCAAGTCCCAACTAGAATATGTGTAAGTATTACTTTGAATTAATACAAAAAAAATTGAAATGTATGTATTTTTTTAATAAAATATAATAAATTGATTGTACCAGAATTTGAATCCGCACCTCTTGAAAGTATTCAAAAAAATAAAAAGCGACCCTAACACAGTTATATTATATTTATTATAATTGAACCTATTACCCCGCAGGTACAATGTAGCGTTCATGGTGCTGACATATTTTCTGCCAATCATATCTATGACGTACACGTACGCTAAAGTAGGGGTAGAGCTGTGGGGATCTAAATCTATTGGCGAATGTACTCAGCGACAACTTGACAACGTGAAGAGCAAACGACGAGTAAGTTTAATTCTTATGTACATATATACAGCTAATGACGCCGTTGAATTGCATCTGTAGCATGGTAGTCACGGGTTCATTAGGGTGAAAAATAAAAGTTGTATTTTGAAAATATTTACAAAATGAAAGTATATAGTGCTATAAAGATAAAGTTTTTTGACTTAAACAACATTCCTTCAAATAAATTATAAACAGAAGTCGGTGTAAGTATATCATTGTTATATATATAGTTAATTCTTTACCTTACAATAGTACGAGTTTGATTTATTTTCAAAGCGCCTCTAGTCGTGTGACTATGTGTGAGGATGAAGAAGAAGATGAAGGAGTGTTCCCTCATCTTCTTCTTCATCCTGGCATTAATCTCGGCTATTGCCGGGGTCTGCCTTCCTGCTCAGCCTACTCCACATTGCATGGTCTTTGATAGTCGGTGGTTAGACCATTGGCTCTCATGGCCGGCGTCACGACATTCAACCAGCGCTTTCTTGGGCGTCCGAGAGGTTTCACTCCAGGGACTGACATAGCAAGGCACTTGCATCCGACGTAGTTCTTAGGCCGGCGCGTAACGTAGCCAAATCATCTCAGCCGACGCTCTTGGAGCTTATCCGCTACGTCACTCCAAGACTACCTCGAATGAACGTGTAGCGTATGCGGTCAGACCGCGTTACGCCGCACATCCACCTCAGCATCTTCATTTCCGTGACGCGAAGCTCCTGAGTGTACCAAGATAGTGTTGGCCTACATTCGCTGCCGTATAAAAGAACCGGTCGCATGATGCTCTTGTATATCAGACCCTTGAGTTTGGGCGGTATCCTGCGATCGCAGACCACACCAGTGACCTCCCGTCATTTAGCCCAGGCAGCGCTTATCCGGTGATCGATATCCGTCCGATCGATATCCGGAATAGCGTGATCGATGCCTCCAGACTCGTGCATAACGGATCCAAGGTACCTGAACTTTTCCGACTTAACGGCTTTAACTTAACTTCTGGTTCAGGACCGATATGGATAGCACTCAATTAATCACACATGGTAGCTAAAAGTTGTTATTTATCTAAAAAAAAATGTTTTAAGGTGTATATATATATATAACTACATATATAAATATTTAAAAAGAAAAAATTAAAATCAATAAAATGTCCATTTGCAGGCTACTCGTACTTATTGTTGTGATCAATAAGCATTCTATAGTATTCATACCGCATAAAACTTTTCCACTTTATATTCCTTTGTTTCCCAATTTCTTTTTGAGAAACAATGAAATTTAAATAAGTTGTGTTTTCTATTAAATCAAAATTATAATAATTATATACTTATATGATTATTTATATATTCACATTTCTAATTTTTCAATGACTTTTTATATTTACAAAACGGAAAATGAAGTGACTCATCACTATAGACAACTATCCTTTATAATATATTTTATTAAATTTAAAAAATCTAAATTAACTTCTTTCAATCTGAATTAAGTTTGAGATGAACCGTCTAGATCTTACGTTTAACTATGCGGACATCCTGAACAACTCACTTCGGATCATTAAATTGGCAATAAACAACGTTTCCAAAATTAAATACTTATTTTCACAACAAAGACCCTCAGATATGTTAATCTCTTTATTGCTTACGCCTAATTAAAATCTCAAGGGTAATTTACCCCAAAAGTATATTTATTTACTTTTTTAGAAGTCATGTCCTGTACGTTTTGTATAATGAGCAGGAAAAGTTCAGTGATGAATCCTTAACTAAACATATTATGCGCGGACATTTCTCCTTACATTATTACCGCATCCGACTTCACACACTTTGACTTTTTTTGCATTCAATTAATTATAATAAAAACCACTAGATGTTAATGAATGAATGTCACACATTTATTAATAATTAATTGCGGCGTTGAGTTCCACTACTAAACATTAAACGCCTCCAGAATTCGGCAGAAAGTAAGGAGCGGTGTATCTTAACACTAGGTTCTTCTCTATGTCTCCTGATTCTACTCTGCTGTGTGCAGGATACAACATGAAGCTGGAAAAAATTGTGACTCAATGCGTGGACTTTAGAACGTAAAATGTCACTTCCTCAAATATCTTTATTTTTACTTTCTGCTGTGTTGTCAGTCACTTACCTAATAACGAATATACAATACTTACTCTTGATTTCTATCAAAAATTCTTTTTAAAAATTCCTCTTATTATTTTAGTTTATAGTTCCATTTTAAAATAGAAGAAGCAAAATTATTACCAACTATAAACTTAAAGAATCTGAAGCTCTTTATCCCCTTGTGAGTGAATAGATTACTTAAGACAAAGCATCAGATAAAATAACAAAATATATTCCGAAGTGGCATTCATGCAGTAGTATTATTTTTTACATATTTTTTGAAATTACATCAATAACGTAGAAATATTTCTATTAGCTTTAAAAATATTGAAATAATATTACGATTATTTCAAGACTCCGTTCAACGCGGCTTATTTTATTAAAGATTTTCTCAGAGAAGTTAAGTGAGGCACATAACGCCGCTTATTTCCCTCAAATTGTCTAAAATTCGGAAATTCTGTAAAATTATTATATTAATTTTAGAACAAAGAAAATCCTCGACATAAATTATCCCTAAGGCCATTTAATAATCCGTATTGGTCCAAGTTGGATGTAATAAGTTTATGAAATATATAGGTGAGGGATTTGAGTCCACATCACGCGACTGACAATGAATGTTTAACAGCTAATCTTCTCCATAAAGCTTCAAAGTTGTAAAGCTACAGGAATCTTTTGACCGCTCAAACTAGTCAGTAAAAGTGTTGTATTCTAATTTTCCTTTCGTCTTAAATAAAGATTTAATAGATTAATGATATATTTTTTACGTATTTAAAGTAAAGTGTAAATCTACAGTTAGGAAGGAAAAATACGTTTTAAAAACGCGTAAAAAGCGGAATTCCGCTTTATTACGTTTTCTAAAAAATTTGATTAATTTTCATAGTATAAGTATAATTTAATCTATACTGATACTAATTTACAAATGTTAGCTTGTGTGACTATCAGCTATATTTCTTCGTAACTCTAAAGTTAGGAAGAAATAAATTTCTATTTACAAATATTTTGAGGAGTAGGTATCATCGTATTGAAAAGTCACTTTTCTCACCCTTTTCCAGTACTTAAGAAACATTAACAGTTTCTTTTAACTATCAATATCGAAATAAAAATAATATTTAAAACGTGAACATGAAACTTTAGATAATCTAGTTCAATAATATATTTATTTATAAATAAACTTCTTATCTAGCTTTATGTTACTTCTAATAAGTACAATTACAAAACAAATATATTTATTCGAAATAGGTTGTGAAGATGATGATAGTGGTGGTGGTGATATTCGCGGTGTGCTGGCTGCCGTTCCACGTGTACTTCGTCGTCACGTCGTATTACCCGGATGTGGTCAACTATCCTTACATACAGGAGATATATTTGGCTATATACTGGCTTGCCATGAGCAATTCTATGTACAATCCCATTATATACTGCTGGATGAACTCTAAGTAAGTATTAGCTTTATAGCATGTTATAGTTTTTCTAGCTTCACTTTTTGAATAGTAAAAGAACTTTTCCAATATATTCAATATATTTTTTATGTATTGTATGTAATTATATTACTATGAATATTTAAGTAGATTTAGAGGCGAGTCGTGGCGCAGGCACACACAATTAGCTGCAAACTCAATAGGTTATGGGTTCTTTTCCCACTCGAGGAAATGAAACATGTAATGTTTTCATTTATCGCTTTGGTGTTGAGTTAAAGCGCGGCGTTGAGTGCCGCCACTCGACAGTGGAACTTGAGACTTCAGAATTCGGTGGTAAATTGGGAAAAGAGTGTCTTAATAATAGGTTACCAGGTTCTTTCCGCGTATCACAGGATATGTGCGGGATACAGCGTGAAGCTGATAAAAAAATTAAGTATTTACCACTGACATTAGATAATTATTGTATACTGTACAAAACAATGTTATATCTTTAATAATATTACAATGTAAACTAATTTTGTGTTATGCTATAAAATCTAAACAAAACCTTATTGTTCCATCGTATCAAACAAACGTAGGCAAAAATCGTAGTAAATGCTGTTTACCTAAAATTGCAGCAATTCACATAAAGAAAATTTGCTCTTTTCTATTTCATACACATTTTGTAGATTTCGCCGTGGATTTAAACAATTCTTTTGGTGCTGTGGAGCTATTGGGGGTGGTCTCAGTAGGCATCGTGGCTTCGGACCTGACAGACTGGACAGATCTATGCGATCATTCTCCCCTAGCAGGAAAAATGGCACAAGTAAGTCCTTTGTTATTTAAATTTAAGCTTAATCATTTATCTTGTTTATAGAAAATTGATTTATATTTAGTTTTAATTTATATGAAACAGCAGTATGTAGCTTTTTATTGCATTGAAATTGATATTTAGTAACACTAAGAATATTATTGCAAACCTTATGACATAGAATATTCGATATAAATTCGCTTATCTCCCATTTGTGTATTCATTATTTTACCAATAGTTACAATTCAGGGGAACTTAATTTTTTTGTGTCGATGTCCGCAAAGTGTTTGCTGCCTCATATTAATCAAGGCTTGTATTAGTTAAGCTTCGTTCAGTAATCTATGTTATACTTTAAGATCATACACGAGAGCCATTTTTTGCGTAGGTTTATTCAAGACCACAATCAAAACAACAAAAATCAACAAAAAACCACCCGGCTCTCCTCATTTACTTCATAAAATAGACAAGTAGGAGATGCGCGGCCAATCCTGACTTGGTAATTTCTGGCTTTAAGTATAAAAGCAAGATTATCTTGTTACAGATTGAGTTCGAAATTTACATTTCTGTAGTTAGGCCCTTTAACTTTGCTCGTTGGATAAAAAAAATGGTTTGCTTCTCGACGGTCGTTTTTCCGTTTATGTAGCGCTTCGCTTAGCTTATCCTTGAGTAAAGTAGTTTCGGAAATCTCTTATTTTGTTGTTTGTAGGGAAATTTTGTAAGTTTTTGTTTCTCATGTATTTGTTTACTAGGAATCCGATATTGTATTTTCACTTACGCTGTAAGTCGATTAAAATTTAAAGTTATAATAAAAAATAAAGTATACCAACATTATTACTCGTAAATATTTTCCAAAAAAAGTGACATAAGCTCTTACATGTCACACTTGAACTTACAAAATAGACCTATTCCGTAGAAATGTCTGTGTTTACACAATTAGGCGGGTATCAGAAATGAATATAGTGACTTCACCCACAGGTACTATCAGGATATCACTCCACAGCACGTACAACAACCCGCTGGTGGGGGGCAGTGCCTGACGGCGGGGGTTCGCGGCGGGCGCGGGAGGGGGCGCGGGGGGCGACGACGAGCGCACGTGGATATGACGCGGCCGGGCCCGCCCCGCGCTCACGCCGCACGATCTGTACGGCTGAAAACTGATTGTTTTCTTTGCATGTGTTTGTGGTACTAGAAATTATTGGGTACGATTGGTTTGCATTTTCTATGCAAAATTACACAGATTGAAAGAATATTTTGATAAAAAGATAATAAATATTATTTTCTGCTATATTTGTTACACTTGCATATATTGAAAATAATAACGAAAGGAGGAATAATGAAAATTTTACAATATATTTACAAAAAATTGTTAGTTAACTCTAACTGTAATTTAGGTTACACTATACAATACAAGAAAACAAACGTATTTGATTTTCCTGCACTTGAGAAGTCGAAGTGACATTTGATATATGGATTGCTTATAGCGAGTGAGTAGCTTACGTTACACCTCTTTGTATATAATTAAGATATCTAAAGTCCTTAAGATTTTTGTACAGAAAATCGCTTAAATATAACTCGGTTGGCTAAAAAAATGTGTGTTATTTGAATGACGCGGGTCCTATCAGGCCTAAAACTTTTGTACGTAAATTGTGTTTAATTTATGGGTAATAAATATATAGAAAATTATATGTAATAAATAATCTTAAGAATACAAATAAAATAAAGATCGAAATCACAATTGAGTAGATACTAAAAAAATCAAAACGAATTGATTTGATTTGACTTTTCGTGTTTGTATTTTTGTTAGTGTGTGTGATATCTTGTAAGTTCAATGTTCACTTTCCAGACTGAAGTCGTGATCCGATTTCATGTCCGATTGAATTGAAATTTTACAACTCAATCGGACATGAAGTCGGATCACGACTTCAGTCTGATGACAATGAAATTACATATATAATATTGATTAATGTTCTTGTTGATATAAAATGGCCACTTTATATTTTATATATTTTATGAGGCGGAATATATTTTTTTAGATATTTAATTATTTTTTTGTTATTTCCCTATTACAATACAATCTTAGCTATTAAGCTTAAAATTGACCTTACAACAGAGAACAGAGAAACGGAGAAGATTATTATTGATTGATATGATATTTGTTTTAGTGTTAAAATGGAGAAATGGAGTGTCCGTTAAAACAGTTTCGTTGCTCCGCCGAATTTTTTAGGCGGAAATCAACGCCGATATTTGCCTCGTTACTGAAGTAGTCGAGGAAATGAAAACTGTTTTAAATATTTTATTCCCCCGAGTGGGAATCGAACCCACGATCGTCGCGCTTACAGTTGCACGTTTGTGGCCCTGCGCCACGACGGCTCCACTAGATACTTTTATGTTACTTATTTATCTTTGATTTACTTTCAATATAATATTTCTATCTTATTTTTATTTAAAACTTAATTGAATTTACGGCTAATAATTAACTCTAGTGTGAAAAAGTAAAACTCGATATATATTATACATGTATTTAAGCAAATATACAATAAACGGAATCTTTAAATGAGTTATGGCTTAAGTCCGAATCAAATTCCTACAAAATGAGAAAATTCCTTACGGACTTAGTCCACAGAATTGATTATTACGAGATAATAAACCTACTGACGACGAAAGGAATGACATTTTGATCATATTTGTATATAAAGATTACTTAGTAAAGTAATATGCCTAAAATTTTATTATTTCTTTGAAAAAAATAAGTAATATTAGTAATCAAATATTTGTAAATATAGTTAAACGTTCGTATTTAGTCGTAATTTATATTATGTGATTAAAATAAATTAAATTATGGAAATAACATTAACATATATGTAAATAATTTAGCTTCATCAATAAAAATTAACCAATGGTATAGTTATTATGCCGTATAATTCTTAAAAGGACCAAGAGGCCAAGCTTCAGATTGTAGGTTCGATATCCAAAACAAACATCTAATTTATAGACATCTGTTTACGTACATTATAAAAATATTCATATATTTTTATTTATTATGTAATATAAAAAATATTTAAACTGTTTGATGTACCAAACTTATTTTCTAGTTTCAAAATCGAAATCCGATTTGTCCAAAACATTTTAAAAAGGTATGCTTAAAATATAAATTTAATTCTTAATGATATATAGAAATCAGTTTATTATAAATTATAATGTACGTATCACATTAATACTACAACGCACTAATGTCTCGTACATATGTAAAATATGTGGAAATGGCGAAGCTATTTAAAAAAATTACAAGTTTTATTAATATAAGACTAAATGTATTAGAATATATATATATATATATATATATATATATATATATATATATATGTATAAGAAATATTAAATAAGTACTAACTGTGTAAAAATAAATGTGTAGTTTTTAACGAAAAAATTGTTACTTGTAATCCAGGAGACCATCGCTTACTTAATAATTCATGTTTTTAGTTTTTAAATATTAAAATGTCAGAAACAATGATCATTTTATAAATTTAAACATTTATGAACGTCATATCTATCATAAAGTTAAAACCGAACATTATATAAATATATCCTATTAGAATTTCATAAAATAAACATAAAATATAAAATAAAAATTTCATATCAAACATAAAATACAATGTATAGATAGATCCAGCGGTATCTGCGTAAATGAGAACAAATTTATATTTTAGTATCTAATAAAATAGCATTTGCATTGAAAATATCCATGGATCCTAATAAGTCTGGAATTGCAAAAGCATTATCGAACTTGTAATGGTTCAATCAACAAGCTTTGAGAATAGAGATTTATCGTTAAGTTTCGAGACGAAATCATATTACGTGTTATTTTGCTGTAGCGGGACAGCTTATCATTGTAAGCGTCACGGTTGTGCAAGTTGCACTCAGGGAAATTATTATATTTAAATTACTTTCGTTTTTCCGTTATTGCACACTAAGCGCGGCGTTGAGTTCCGCCTCTTCACACTTTTCGCCAATCTTTAAATCTTTATTTAAAAATTGTCTTGGCCCAAGGTTCTCATTGTACCCAGCTCTGGATAATTGTAAGAAGCTAAAAAGAATAATACTATTTGTCAAACTTTCAAAAAGCTTTGCAAAAATCGTTTTCTTATATTTTATATTATAAAATTAATTTTAAAGGCCGGCAACGCATCTATAGCTCCTCTAGTGCTGCACGGGGTCGTTGGCGGCGGTGATCACTTACCTTCAGGTGACCGAAACGCTCGTTGGCCTTGTACATTTCCATAAAAAAATATGTAAATATACCTACTACGTGTAAGTAGACATGGGGAGAGGGGCGCTTCTTTATCATTTTGTACATACTTTTGTTATATGTTTAATATTAAGATATTTTATGTCAATGTAAATTCCATGATAATATAAAATAAACGAAAAAACCTATACTTCTTTTATTTTTTTCTTTAATAAATTAAAAAAACCCTACCTAACGTTAAGTTCTGCCACTTAACACGTAATGACTCTAGAATTTGGCAGAAAGTGGGGAACGGAGTGTCTACCACAACACTAGGTTCCCTCTGCCTACCCTGATGTGTGCGGGATACAGTGTGAAGCTGAAAATTGTAAAATTTCTCTTTGATAATAAATGATGATATTGGATAGAGTTTTTATCGTACTAACATAGTTGGTAAAAAAGTTAAAGAAAATATACAATTTTCTGCCTATAAAGCAATTCATATGAATAAAATGTAAACGTTTTGTTTATCCACTAGAAACTAGAACTAGAATTCGAGAACTCTTTGAGTAGAGTGCGTTACTTAACTCATTCAATTTGTGGCAATGGATACAGACAATAAATACATTACAATAGAACAGCGGGATTGAAAATGCATTTTTGAGGCATTTTTTTCTCAACAAGGATTGTTCATTAGAGTTGGTTTCGAACTCACAACCGCCTCGATTACAGTCAAACACATTACCTTTACGCCATGACGGCTTTTCGTACAGGAATTACGGAGATACGACAGTAAAAGATTAAATATAAGTAAATAAATATATATAAGGTAAGCAACGTCTTAGTACAAAACTGAATTATAATTTACACAATTCACCCCCGTCGAGTGTGACTCAGCGCCCCGAGCTATTATGCTATTTTTAAACATAATATTTGTATGGGAATCTTCATAATCCTCATATTTTTCATGATATTTTCGATATTTCCCTTTCCTTAAGTTGTTATTTTATTCAGTGTAATTGTAGATTACAATTTATATGATTTTTACTTTATGTACTAGATTTGCTGTTTATTTCCCGTCCCAGAGTGAAAATCAAACCCACAAACATCATGTTAACATCTAGAACCTTTTCAACTGCGACACTATGACCACCGTTGTAATATAACCATATTTAGTATAAAATAAAAATATTTATTTTGTACTGCATTTTATTAATAATAGAGGCATGGACAAAAATACATACATGGATAACTTCGTTTTCGCACATCTGTCACGTTAACACCCTGTTTGATCCGTGCACAACACGCGCATAGCGTTTTAATTTGTACAATTATTTTAGTCCAACCCGTTAAGTGAAAGCGAGACCGTCCTTTAAGCTTTATGAAACTTTGTGGCTTAATTCAACTGCTTTTTGAGTTTAATCTGAGACTTCCCAATGGAAAACGAAATATCAAAATATATTATCCCCCAGCATGTCTTTTGCTAATTAAATATAACTTTTTATGGTAATTTAAATTAAACT
>DWGR01003779.1:0-11791 GCA_018247715.1 Heliconius burneyi | reverse complement strand
CACGTGGAGGTGGCCTGATTACAAGAATGTCCATTGAATTTTTAGATTTTTTTTAATAATACCATCTACGTCTAATACCATCTACGTGGTCATATCTATATGCTTACAAATTTTCATCTCGATCGGTTAATCCGTTTGGGATCCTATTGGTGACAAAGAGTGTAAAGAGCCTCCAGTGATTACGGAAAAATCAAGCTTTTAAGTCAATGTAATCGAAACCTATAATACTACCTATAACCTACAACTATAAAATTGGTACGAGGCGAGAACTTATAATACAAATTAAAGGAAAAATCCAATTTAGTAGCTTATATGAAACAAAATGAGTACATAAATAAGCCCACAAATTTAAGTTTGTCTAATTTTAGAAATTATACTTTCCGTTGACCTATAATCCTGAAATTAATATGGAAGGCTCGGCAGGCGAATCTGATTTGCACTGAACTGTTTTTTTATTTATAATACAAACTTTTACACAAGCATCTTTTAATCAAACGTATACTCAATTATCCATTCATTCATTACTACTGCCCCAATATTTCAAAACCAGAAGAGAATATTTCTACTACCATTGTTATATAATCATGAAATAATGCTAATAGAAATATAAACTACAACGGAAATGCCTTTGAATATTATCATAAGTAGTAGTATAATAGAGCGCACTGATTGAATTAATTACGGTATCAACTTGTTAGGTTTCTTTTATATAGTAATAAGATTTCATTGATATTATAGTAATATTGAAAATTGTATTATAGGTTCTTGACTTTTTCTAACTTGTTATAACTGTTTCATGGAAAACTTCTGATATTAAATAAAAACAGATCAGATTTCCTCTATAGTAGGATAGGTAAAAGGAGTTTTAAAACACTCCTTTCTCCACGTAGCGCCCAATTTTTGAAATACTCGTACAATGTCTACCTGAGGAGAGAAATGAAAATAATTTAAATGCAATATTTCTCCGAGTAGAGAGAGAACCCATAACAATCATGTTTATAGTCAGACGCTGTCTCATTGTGCCACGATGGCCTCAGTCCTTAATTTTTTAAAATATATTTATTGACTTTTATCACCGTATATTTAATCTCTGTCTTTACTTAATTCTGGTCTTGTGATCGAATTGTTGAAGATAATACATATGATAAAATTGTAAGTGATCGATTTCTAGCGGCATCTATTAATATAACCCAAAATAATACTTAAATTTTTTTGTCTGTTCGTCTATTCGTTTGTGCACGTTAATCGCAGAAACGGCTCAACTGATTTTAATACAGTTTTTACTACTTTGTTTAAACAGATTTATCTTAACATTTAGTGTATATTTTATTAATACCTTTTCATAAATAAAAAGTAATGAAGGATTTTGCTCGACAAAAAAGTTACAGTAAAACTATTTTAATCAATTAATTTGCTGTCAATGAGCAAATGTTGTCTTTGAAATTATGTTTTTATGAAAAGATGTCAATAATTGACATTTATAAATAAATTATTAAAGAATAAATTTCTCATATAATTTAAAATAATGCAGATGTTTATTTCTAATAAGAACGCAATTATAAAATAGACTAGAAGTGAAGAGTAGGTCAATTGGTACTTTATCTACTTTACCAGAGGTGAAGAGAAGAGAGATAAAAAAATCACAAAAATACAAATTTATGTACTGACTGTTGTATTAAATTTGTTAATTTTATAATCCACAACAAAAATGATAATAATAAAATGTTAATGTCGAATACGTTGAAATATATTCTAATTGCAACACTATCGTCAATCGCAAGGTGCAAAAGCTGAAGTAAATTTGATCTTCTGTCTCTAAGCCTGTCGAACAGTTTTCGATCGAAATTCAGCTCAAGTTAAAGCAAATCTATACCAAATGTTTAGGTTCGTGATTGGGTCCACCTTAATGGAACTTCAAAGCGATGTTCGCAGTGTATGCACAAATTATAAAATGGATAATTTCAGCATTTATACTGGAATTCTGTCAAGACAACGTAGTGATTTCTAAGAGAAAGAAATCCAAGATCGAATGTTAAATAGATCTTATAACATCTTATTTTCACTAGGATTTCTTAACATGCGTCTTGATTGGCGGAACTCAACGCCGCTTTTTCACTATTGTAATCATGAACCTTAAACCATTATATTACAGTCAAAATGTTCCACTGCGTCACAATAGCCTTGACAAATATTATATTGTTGTCATCCTCTCTACTCTATATCACTCATTAATAGGGAGGCCCTATTGATAAATGATATGCTAACATATTATTTGGTTGGTTTGTATTTCCATGTTGTACGTGCCTAAAAATACACGAAAAAGTTATAGAAAATTCAATAAAAGTTCTGTGGTCGGGTGCGAATTCAATGGATCCTGCGAATTCAAACCTTGTTACGCGAAAAATTTTTTTACGAAAATAAAATAAAAAATATATAGAATGTTGTTATATATTGGAGAAATATTTAGAATAGAACTAAATAATCAATATTTTTTCAATTATTTGTAATAATTAACAACTAAAATATTAGTCAAAGGAAATCAAAAATTTGTTATGACCAACTAATAAGGCTTATTAGCAGTGCTGAGTACCTCAAAAGAAAATAACCGCAACCCTTTCAGGATCACTTTCTAGCCTATCTTATTCGCCTCTCAGGACCTTGCTAGATTTTGTGAAGGTATCTAGCTGAAATTGATATAAATATTCAGACAACTAGAGAGAAATCAAGCTTCTAGGCCAACCTAAACAAGTCACACGAGTGCATTGTATGCGTAGCATTTTGCATGGAATTTGCCGTGTAATCAAATATATGCCTACGATTTAAAAAATGTGACAAAAAATTAGGACTTGCATTACAAGTAAAGTAAAAATCTGAGCGAATATTTTTTAAAGGTATTTGGATGGTATAGAAACAAAAACATTATAAACTTCTATTAACTTTTATAAGTTATATTTTCCTTCAATCTACAATACTGAAAGTGGTATGAAACCATCCGTGAGCATTTCCAATTTACACTCGACCTGATTCTTTATAATTAACTATATTTTTTATTATTTGCAGATGCAATTACTAATTTAGACCATTTCCAAATCAATATTAATTGATGAATTTGCATAGACCTTCTCCGTCATTCACGGAGAAGATCTATAGAGGTGGAGGACGGAGCTACAAATAGCGTAATGTAAGAGGAGGGGTGGAAGAGAAGATGAACGAATTATTGGCTGTGATGGATGACAGAGATTTGGATGGTATTTGCGTGACTGAGACCAAGCGAAAGGGCAATGATACGACCGATTTACCGGGCAGTTGGATCGCTTTCTGGGCCGGCGTACAGACAGATGGTAAGTGTTTATCGTCAAGTGAGTCTGGTAGTAATGAGTCTGAGTGATTTATTCGTAGTGGATCAACCTTTGCCTTTGTATAAAGGCAAAGGCATGCAGATAAACTGCGCAAGCCTAAGCCTGAGAACCATGGAGACCAGATCAGACCTTTTACTTCGCATCATAACGGACAAATACTTGGCCGTTAACCAAGAAATTTTCTGTGCTTTTGTGGACTTGGAAAAGGTGTATGACAGAGTTGTGAGAACTAAATTATGGGAGATACTGCACCGTAACAATACAAGCAGACTTACTGCAGGTTGTAAAGTCTTTTTATAGAG
Source organism: Heliconius burneyi (assembly GCA_018247715.1). Classification (NCBI taxonomy): domain Eukaryota; kingdom Metazoa; phylum Arthropoda; class Insecta; order Lepidoptera; family Nymphalidae; genus Heliconius; species Heliconius burneyi. Next base: position 8,130 of record DWGR01003779.1, on the reverse strand, counting down.
ATCGCACGCAAACAGTGATCAGTCAAAATAGTTGCACGTTTCGCCGTACCTGATTATTACAGAAAAAAAAATTAAAAAGATGAATGCAATGGAGATGGGATCTCTTTATAGGATATAGTGAGTCAGCTTAACTGATCAAATACACAATGAAGAGACAGATAGAATGGCAGGTACTAGCGAGGATGTCACGGTGAGAATAAAGAAGCACGTGCTCAGCTGTCTTGGGCACGTCGAAAGAATGAGTGATGAAAGACTGTCATAAACCAAAACCGCGAGTTAGGGGGAGATCAAGATACTTGAGAATGGTCACGTATAAATTATTAGGATCCCCTGAAGGACATATAAGAAGAGTTTGAATTACAGTGGACGAGGCGAAGGAAGTATGGAGGGACCATAGCGTTTGGCGTCATCTCTGACTACCCCGTTAGGGATATAGCTAAACGTGAAACTAAGTTAAACATAGATCTTATATTTTAGATTTTTATATCTTATGTATATTACACTAGATGTCATGAGAAGAAATTTTGACAATTATATAGCCCTTTGTAAATAATCATTATAGGTACGATGGTACAGCATTTGACTATAATTGCATTCGCTTTGGGTTCAATTTTCATAAATAACATATGTCCACTTTGGCAAGACAATGTGATGAATTTCGCCACTCAATAATCAGTATCTCGAATTCACTCGGATAGTGCAGAACGGAGTGACTTGGCACTAAGTTCTTTCTCCTTACTCTACTATATGTGAAAAGGCCTGAAGCTCTTTTAAAAAAGTCAATTTTAAGTAACTTCTTCGACGTAACAAATCACTATAAATAGAAGTAATAATTTTTAAGTATTTTAACGTGTGACCGTTTTGTTAGAAATTCGCGTGTGTAAAAAACGTTAATTCTTGTGCTAATTTTGTACTGGCAACTAGCGATTATAGTATTGAACTAACTACTTAATCAAAAGGGTATTATAAATATAAATAACTTAATTAAAAAAAAAGAAGCATAATTTGGTTTTAGGCGACTACAAAAATTAGGAGATTTTTAATTTGGTGACTGATTTGCCTCGACACCAGAGCGAAGAAATGAAAATTTTTTGTTAAGTGTGAATCCAAACCACAACCTGTTACGTTTACAGTCCCTGCTACAGTCATATGCCCCTGCACCACGACTGACCTCTTATATTATATACTAGCGGCCAGCCAGCGGCTTCGCCCGCTTGCCTGGGTATGCTATTAAAATTATGACTTAAGCCATTAAATTTAATATATCTTTCTATTATTATTTTTAAACGTCTTTCTATCCATTTCAGTCAAAAATATTAAATGTACAGACAAAATATTTTCATTGTTTTATTATATATATAGAAAGAGATAAGGAATTTAATATAAAATTTTGTAAATTATAATTAATGTGTTGAAAACATTTCTTCTCAAAAATTTCTTTCATAAAACTCATAGAAACTCGTCTGATACAAAACTCGTTGCTTTCAAGCGGTATAAGAAACTTGGCGAACAGCTGGTTGCTTCTTGGCGAGTAATTATCGGTATTTCGCTGGTGCACGCCTGAAAAGTACACTGAAGTTTGCTATGGACAGTTCACACAAATGAAATTAGTTGCGAGAAATTGTAACATATCATTGTCTTATAACATAACTATGGCAGAAAATCAGCTTACGTTCACACTCCGTTCCCCACTTTCTGCCGTATTCTAGAGGCATTGCGTGTTGAGTGGCAGAACTCAACGCCGCGCTTTTGCCTCGACAACTGTTATAAAATAGCTAAAATTAATAACATCGCAGGGTTGTGACTATACTTAAAGTGTTAGATTTATAAAGTGTAATACTTAAAAAAAATATATATTTTTTTTAATTTCATTTATAAACATACTGTATGTAAAACAAGTACTTACAAAATATGCTTGAAACATCATCCATTTTTTATTTCAGATGGATATTTAAAAATAATAATAATATTCCCCTACTCCTCAAATAATCTGAAATAAACATTCTATTGAATATTTTTTTCTTTCTGTGAACCGGATTAACGATTAAAAAAAGCGACTTATTTTGAAACTTTTACAAATCTGCTCTCGAAAGTTGTTCCTTTTTTATAAAAACTTCCATTCGTTTGTCTACTTTGACCCAGATGGCTTACTAATTAGAAATATATTCAGCTTAAAATCTTATCATTTATGTTGTCATGTAACAAGAGGTATAATGGCGCAATTTCTTTTCATATAAAAAGTTAAAGATAAACAAATATTCCAAAAGGAAAATGGAAGCTGACTTAGCAATTTTTTAATCATAAATCATAAATAGTAAATTTCTGAGCAATGTCAAAATAATTTACTAGATAGTCTTATTTTTAGGATATATTTTTGTCTTTACGCTTTGTTCTTAGTGGTGTAGTAAAATACGAGAAAGTGAGAGTGAAATCATCAATCTTTAGATATTCCAGTCCTTCTCTTTTTCCATTAAAAAAATATTGATACTGGTTTAATCGTGTTCTCGAGCAATGTGTTCTCAAAAGGTAACCGGTACCTCTCGTTATCTCTCTTTAAGTCATTATGTGCCCAAGCAACTTAAGTGTTCATTATTAATATCACAATTTCCCATTATTTCCCCCGAATGGGAATCGAACCCACAACCGTCGCGTTTTACAGTCACGTGCTGTACAACTACGGCAAGATGGCCTCTTTTCTTACACCTCCTATTAGTTAAGTTATAATTAGTACATGTAAGTTAGTACAGGACGAAGCTACAACACTCAAAGGAGATCTTAGAGATATTTTTTTATTTATTATCTTAGCAACAAGCTACTGGCGTTTGTTCATTGTGTTCCGTTCTTAGTCGTCTTCGCTGTCAAAGGATACAAGTTTTATTTTGAGTTCTAAATTAGACTCTTCGTGAAAAATTTTCTTTGCTTGACAATGGAGAAAATGTGTGAGTTTTTAGTAAAAGTAGAAAATGCGTAGAAGTCGAAATGAAAACTGTCAAATATGATATTTATGAGACTAAAAATATATTTACCTTTAATTACATGTTATACTATTTAAATTATTTATTATCATTAGGTTTAAAGCCCTTTTAAAATTAAAAGCCACATATCTTGACGAGCTATTTTCTATTATAGATATAAAATTTTCGTACTAATGTGAAAAAAAATTAGCTCAGCATAAAAAAAACCAGTAGCATAAAATTATCTTCTCAATTCTGATAGTACGTAGAAGAAAATCAGAAAAGATAAATGTAAGACACGTTAATAAAAGTGTATCAAAGTAGAGCCAAAGATATATTTTTTAAATATACTAATAATAATAATTGTATAGAGTAATGAGGACAATCGTTGCGCAGGGGCACAAGCGTGTGACTATTAACGACAGGTTTTGGGTTCGATAAATTCAAGGAAATTAAATATAAAACATTTTCATTTCTTCACTCTAGTTTGAGGCAAAACGCGGCGTTGAGTTCCGCCACTAAACACGTAATTCTGGAAAAAATACTACGTCAGAGAATGAGGTACGGTGTTAATACTTAACACACAGGGAACCTTCTTCCCCCTTTGCTATCATGAAGCGTTTTTTAAAATATTAGTATAGGATTTTTCGTATATATTTATTTCATTCGTTCCCTACTATCGTTTCTATTTACTTATAGAAAAATATTACCACACATGTTTTGATATATTGGGCAAAACTTTCGTGATAATTTGAATATTCCTCAGTTTCAGTCTCCATTTCCATGAATTATTAGATACGGGCGCAGATGTTTCGTAAGTAAATAATTTACGTTTCCATAAAGATATTTTCAATTAACATGTTATGTTTTTTGAGTGTTGAATACATATAGATCTAACTTTCAATTTCATTTTCACGTTCTCGTTTGCGAAGTAAACGTAAATTGAATCTAGTTCTTATCCAATGAATTCAATTAAAAACGTATTTATTTTTCAAGCAATTTGGATTTAAAATACATATTATAAAACAAGGAATAAAAAGAAAATAAGATAATACAGAGACCGTCGTAGCCCTGTAGTACAACAGTGTGACTGTTAACACGACGCTTGTGGATTCAACTCTCTCTCGAGGATGAATTAGTTTAATTTATTCGCTGTGGTAAAAACAATAGTACTATTGTAGGAACAGTAGTATTGAAAAACTGGAAAAGCGTTGGAATGATTGTATCTCTCTAAAAGGGGACTTTGTTGATGAATAAATACGAATTTTGGCAAAAAAATGTGTTTTAATTAGTTAGTCACACACATTATTGAACGATGTGTTATATTAGTAATTTTATTATTATTATACATTCTCATTATTAAGTATTATGCTTCTAGTGGAGCGTAAAATTTTATTTACAAAAAGTCATACTTACCATTCATCTTAGTATGAGGTAACACGGTAACAGGTTCAAAAACAAGGCACTAATATATATGTTAACTAATCCTAGTTTAAATCAAGAACTTCCATTATAACGAAACGAAGCAAAACTGAAGATTTGATGACATGCACGTCCATTCACTCTGCAATATCAAAAGGAAATTGACCCGTTCTCGGAACGCACTGTACATACTAATGCTAGTATCTGGGTTACGAAATTTTCAACAAAGTTTCTCTTTATATTTAATATATATATCTATATATTTAAATAAACTTCCAGTATCTGTATGTGATTTCAGCAACGGATAAGTGTATTTCATAAGCTATATTGTTATGTAGACGATACTAAAACACAAGAAAAGGATTTCAAATTTTTTTTCTACCTGTCTCGCCTTTCTGTTTGTTCGGACTTATCTAAAAAACCAATGAACGTATTTATATGGGCCTTGTTGCTTTTCTTCTAAAATTTCCAACTCGTACTTGACCGGTACTTTTAAAAAACAAGGTTTAAAGTATCACTACACATACGCATTTTGCCAGGCTCCGGTGCCCAACCACCTCAAAAGCTGGCAACGCACCAGTAGCTCCTCTGGTGTTACGCGGTGTCGTGGGCGGCGGTAATCACTTACTATCAGGTGACCCGTACGCTCGTTTGCCATGCTTTTTACATAAAAAAAAAAAAAAACGCAATATGTCTGATTTAACTGAAGTGGAAAAAAGAATGTCTCAACACTACGCTATATATTAAATAACTTAGATGCAATTAGGGTAAAATCTATTATTTAACAAAAAATACCGTTCGTTTCGCTAAAGTTAAAATCAAATATATTTTTTTAAAGTCACCAATCATACAACATTGTAAAACTTTACCAAAAAAATCCAATTTAGAAATGGAAAAATGTCCATTTTAATTAAATTGAGACGTTCGCAGTATTTGATAATTGAGTTAGAAAAAATCCATATTTTTATGTATTTCTCTGTTAGAAGGCACTTTGTATAATCAAACGTAAAAATTGCATGTGATTTTTCTATCCCAAAGTAAACAACGACATTTCTAAAATTTAAATTTATAGCCTACTTAATCTGCCCGGTTAAGTAAAAATGCCTGCAAATTGTACTATCATAGGTACTAGTGACCCGCCCCCTTCTTCGTTTGCTTAAACTATACGATTAATTATTTAATACACTCGAATCGAATTTCGTTAATGTTTTAATACACAGAGAGATTGGTAAATTGAATAACAAATACCGCATGATCTGAAATTTTACAGTTTTTGAGATATTGGCCACTAAAAACATATCCAAATACATCTTTTTTTCCATATTCCTACGAATGGGTTTCAAGCCGTGAACCATCGCGTTTATAGTTAAACGCATCCCCACTGCGCAAGGACGGCATCAGTTTCCATTAATATTATGAAATATTAATTATTCCAAATACAGCCAGCCAGTACACAACAGTTCTCCTAGTATACGTACTGATAATTCAATTGTCATGGGAGTGTTCAAAATGGAAGAGGTCTCAGAATAAATATGACAAGAAAATAGACGTTATTGTCGACCCATTTTCCTTCGTACGACGAAATCGCAACGATGCAAGAATTTCTTCAATAATAGTCACTATAAATTCAGTTCTTTATCAACATCTGTTCAATGTCATTTACTATCTAAATAACTCGGTTGACCTCTTTGTAAGGAGCGACCTTTATATAATATACAAGGGAATATTTTAAGACTTACAAAAATGTTTTAAAATAAATACTCGTATGTAATTATGTGGAGCGATAGCAAAACTTAATTTTTATCAGAACTCAATAAAACCTGTATTTACTTTCATAATGCTGGTGAATAGAGCGATATGTAAATCATTTTCGTTTGAGGTGTGACTTCGTGCGCTGCAAAATCGACTGGTTGTGAGTTCGATCCCCACTCAAAGGAGTGATATATTTATTTATGTTTATATTTCCATTTTCTTCGCTTTTGTGTCGAGGCAAAGCGCGGCGTTGAATTCTGCCACTCAACACACAATGCCTTCAAAGCTTGGCAGGAAGTGAGGAACGGAGTGTCTTAACACTAGGTTCCCTCTGTCTATCCTTCTATGTGCGGGATACAGCGTGAAGCTATAAAAATCATTTTCATTTTGAATAATTTTTCTGTTTGCCGAGACATTTCCCAGGTCATATAGTCAATTTTACCATAAATCCTTTGGACAGACCTGATAAACATACCTAAAAACCACAAGGGATCAAATTGAAAATAATGACCAGATAAAGTCCATAATTGAGCCATCAATTGTTTTCCAGTGTGTGCTGATGCATCGTTGAAATAGAAATCCATATGAAACGCCGTGATAAACGATTTGGACCACTAAAATGTCAACCGACTAAATAGCGCACGTTTTAAAAAAGGATATTATGCTACCACTGTTGTGTTCATTGAAGCGCGTTGGTAAATGAAACTACATCAAATATAAAATATTTTTAGCCAATACCAGACCAGAAATTATTCTGCTTTCACTAACAATCCTAAGCACAATTCAATTAAAAATATGATCCCGGCTTAGAATAGGATCACCCTGGTACTGGTGATGTCGTAAGTACGAGTGGGAGAGTCACGTCACCAGCAAAGGCCACGCAAAGGACACGCATGGGCAGACTCGACCGGATCATTACCACCCCCGGCATTTAAAACCGGCGTGAAGTAGTGGCTTTATGCCACTGCGTTTCGCATTAGGTAATGCCGGGCTCCGGCGCCCAATCCCCTCTAAAGCTGGCAACGCACCAGAAGCTCCTCTGGTGCTACGCGGGGTCGTGGGCGGCGGTGATCACTTACCATGAGGTGACCCGTACGCTCATTTGTCATGTCTTTTTCCATGAAAAAATGTTTCTATTATTATTACAATAAGCTAGACAGGTTAAAGTTAAATTTGTATTTACTCAATTATATATATAAACGAAAAGCCTAACGATTTATTACATTCTATAACCTTTTCTTTGAATTATCCCGAAGATTTTAAAGAAACATTGTCTTGTAAATGGAACTAAATATTTACATTAAAGCATCGTGGCGTAGTGGAATATCGTGCGCGTTTGAAACACTATGGTTGTGTGTTCGTATAATTTTTATACAACTATTTCTTTTCTCATGATTTGAATTTGTAATACTTGTACATATTTTTTTACTACAATTGAAAGGTTATGTTGAAAAACAAATGCTATATTTTTATTAAAACTTAGTCTTAATCGCGAATAATAGATGATTTAGACCTTCATCACTTTTTTAAATTATATTACCTCGTCGCGATCCTATATCATTAATTCTGACATTTAATTTTTGTTGATAAATCGTTTTCTTTTTAATTGCGCTGTGTTTTAGTTTAAATAAATTTAAAAAAAAAAAATATTGTTTAAATATTTTCTTTATAATGAAATTCATACCTGATGTATACGATAACTGCTTATAATATATAAAATGTACCATACAAGTTTTAAGATAAGCTTTTAAATAATAACGTTACACAATAAAAACCAACATATTAGGACACTTCCTAAAAACACACAGGTGATTTAAATAATAATCCCGATAAAAAACTTGACGAAGTCGTTAAACAAAAAAATATTTCAAAGCATTGTTAACAACGAAAAGTAGATGATATTTATTTCGAAAGAAATGACTTTGCTCTTTACAAAGAAGTTTGTTTGAAAAGATTTTGGTATTTTATTTTTTAACCAACTTCACGAGTAGAAGGTTTTCGA
>DWGR01003778.1:0-11791 GCA_018247715.1 Heliconius burneyi | reverse complement strand
TATGTAGTAGAGTAGGCAGAGCGAGCCTAGTGTTAAAACACTCCGCGTTCCATCTACCGCCATATTTTAGAGTCATTGAGTATTTAGTGGCGGAATTCAACACCGCGCTTTGCCTTGACACCAGAGTGAATAAAATAAAATATAAAATGTTGCATTTCCTCGAATCGAATCGGGAATCGAATTCACAACCTTTCACACTTATCAAATAAATAAACTTTAATTAAGTATGCAATATAAATATAAGGTCAATAGCTGTTTTAGAAGACTCATCGGTGTTTTGGCGCCGGGTTTTGCATGGTAAATTATACCATATGGCGGCGTCTGCCCCATTACTAAACGTATGAAGATCTTTATTTATATGCTAATACGTCATTTAGCTTGAGTATGAGCCGTTATTTTTTTGAAGTGAGGCAAAAAGTAATGTGCTGGTTGATGAGCTTGATGAAGCAAATATCTTTTTTTCAATTTAAACAATAATAAATAAATTAAGGACCATTCAATATTATTTTAGACATCGCCAGTAATAATACACGAACTGCCATTTGGATAAAAATTAAATTGCATTTCAGTTATGGGAAAATAATTAAAATAAGTCATTCATCAGTCCCCCGAGTGGGTATCGAACACGTATTTACAGCCAGGCGAAGCTCCACTGCACCATTTCGGCCTTTTACTCCGCTTATTATAATTGCCAATATAACACTAACTTACAATGCAAACTGTGACAGTGCATCATATGTATTTTCTGCGTGGGATTAATTAAAAATCAACCTAATATCATTCACAATAAGGTGTTTATTTCTTTTAGATGTGTTTGTTGTTGTTTGATAAGTAAAAGTGAGTCAGCCGCTCAATACGACTAGACAGAGTTCTTGACCTCGCGATGCTTTGAAGATCTCATTAAAACAAGTGTGAAACACATTACTAGGTAGTGGGGTTATATTTTGGGGCAGAGGCCGGTTTCCATTGCAGCTACAATAACAATATATTTATAGTTCATGTTTACTATGTCCATTAGATAACCTTGATACAAATGGCTTTGTGGAAGAGGGCGTCGTGGCTCGGTGGCAGAAGGTGGTGGGTGTGACTGTAGGCGCGACGGCTATGAGTCCAATTCCCACTCGGTAAATGAAATTTATACTTATAATAAATCTGTACAAAAGTCGTTATCGAAAAAAAAGCAAAAAAAATTAGCCAAGGTGTTGAAGGATAACTAACCATTTCAAACATTTTTTGGATTTTTGTCTGTTTGTCTGTTTATGTGAACAGGTACAGTATCACGTACACAACAAATTTAAGTAACCTTTATACAAAAAAATTGCAAGTAACTCAAATTAGTTTTTATTTCATTGTAATCGCTTTACTCTATCAACAGATATGAATATTTAACGTTTTCAAGCAGTTTATATTTGAGAAAGAATGACGAGAATTATGAAGCGGATGTGCCTTAACGAAATGGAGTGTTTTAACACTAGGTTTCCTTTGCCTAACCTGTTATAATCGGGATACAACGTGAAGCAAAGAAAAAAATAATTTAAATGTATCATGTATAAATGTATTCTAAATATCATTATCTTTATGCGTATAGCAACAATAGTTATACCGGTTCTTACTTGAAGTAGTTTTAAATTAATTATTTGAAGATAAGCCCCGAAGGCGAAAGTACTCGTAATTAATAGCAATATAGCCAATTATTTTCTGAAACAGTTTATTATAAAGTTAGAAAGTGTATCGAAAGTAATATGGGTACATCGAATAGTTGCGTATGCGCCGTTTTATTTCTTACTAGCCTTCCACTCGCGGCTTTGCCTGATCATTGGATTTCTCTATAAGGATATTTGCTCGCAGTAAAAAGTAACTTATGTCCCGAAGGACATATATAAGAATCTGTAGTCACTCGGACTAGAAATTCCTATGTCCATCGTTATAATCTCCAAAAATCTATAAATATAAGAATAAAAAATTAGAATTGTAAATTTTATCTTCTTCTCATTATTATCTTTGAAAATGAGCATATTTCGTACAACATTTTATTAGCTTCATGTTGTATCCCAAGCAAGCGAAGCAGAAGGTGCCCAGTGTCCGATATCTGAGTAAGTCAGTCACCCTGCCGTTTTATATTTCTACATAAAAGAAAAACATTTCATGTTAGGCACATATAGATATTCCTTTTGAAAATGATGCAGTATTTTTAAAGATAGCAATAAACATAAAATACCTCTTTGACAACCGCCATCTGGTTTAACCAAACATAATAATATAACTTAAGCGTTAATTGTAATTATAATACAATGTTTCCACAGGGAAAGCCAACGGATAATTTGTGATAATTGTACGAAGAACCGATATGAAATTTGTATATGACTTTTCATAATTAAAATAGAAACTCAAAAGGGTAAATGAGGAAAAGCAATTAAATACATATATGATAATAATGTATTCCAGTAAATTTCACTCACTTCAGTTTCCCTATACCGTTGAAGCAGTTATTGTTGTTTTAAATATAAATTTTATAGAAACTTTAATATCTATAGGTAGACAGAAAAGAGAGTGATTGATCATTACCTAGGTAATCATTCCAAGAAATTTTATTAAAGAAAAAGTACGCGGAGTTGAGTTTCGCAATTAAACAAGCAATGTCTCCAATTGAACAGACGAGGAAGAGGTGGAGAGGAGCACATTGTCTCTACCAACAGCTATTTGCTGAATACCTACAACGTAAAAACTGTGGAAAAGAAAAAGATGAAAATAATATACATTTTATTATTCGAATGGACATAATGCTGCTTGCATTAACCTCTTCGTTAACGGTACTTTTATTTTATTTTCAAAATGGCATGTGTAACACTTTCACTTTCCCTTTTTTTTCTGGTCATCGTATTACAATAACTTAAAAATGTCTGTTCGTGTACGCGATATTGTAGGATGTATGCAAAACTCTTGTTTATAAAAATATGAAAAGGGGAAAATTTGTTGCATTGAATGCGCTTATCTCATTAACTATTATTTAGAGAAGCCCTTTAGCGAGAAAGACTATATACATTCCACGTAACCTTTTCTGACTGAATGGTACAGCATTCAGTCAGAATTACCTCTTACACTTATGTGTCACGTGTCATACGTAACTCTTACTTTGACATTTGACACAACAAGAATGAGAGTAAAGTAATACTACTTTAAGTTTCTTACTAAATTAATTCTGGCATATCACAGTAATATTATGATATGTTATAATTATATGTATAACAAACAATATAATTATTTTAAATTGTACAACCAAAAGGGAAGTCGTGACATGATATTACTTGTGACCATAATATTTCCTGTTTTTGTGAATGCTTGTAAATTAATACAATTAACCTAAAAAAGGCCATCGTGACGCAGCAGGCACGCTTGTGCTGACTATTAACGGGACGGTTGTAGGTTCGTTTCCCACTCGGTGGAAATGTTCAATATTTTCATTTGCTCGCTCTGGTGCTGAGGCGTAGCGCGGTGTCGAATTCCGCTAGTCAACACGCAATGAATCGAGAATTGGAAGGAATGTAGGGAACGTAATAGGAACGGTGTGACTTCCAACTTCCCTCCGGGTTCAGGTTCAGGGTTTGGCAACCCTGCTATGTGCAGGATACAGCCTGAAGTTAAAAAAGGTCACTGTGGTGAAATACAGAAATCAAATAAAACTAAATTGCCTGCAAAATATATCATATAATATTTAATATTCAGAGACTGTTAAAAATATACTGTACAATATTGTTTTTTTTTCATTGAAGCTATTAGTGATAGAAAGTATTTGGATTATTTAAGACAAAAAAGATCTTTAATATAAATATTAAAAGTTATTAGCCTTTTGACCTGCTATTGACATTTGTGTTCCCTGCAGGAAAAAAATGGATGTCCAGACAAAGGTATTGTGGTATGTGACTAATATTTTTAGGTACTGTTTATGAATTCATAATTTAATGCCATGTACTTATAAAATTCAAAAGACGTCGTTTAAAGCATAAAGGAAAGTTTTAAAATAATTTATTGCCTTTGATATCAAAAAACGCCTATAAAATTATTATTTCTTACTAACAAACTTCAATACTTTTTAGGTTTCAACTAAATTAGTTAGAAAGAGAGAAATAATTTAACTGTCGTCACGCTGGAGCTTACTAACTTGATTCCATGCCTTTGGCTTAAGTGAAATTATATAATATGCTCTGGGCATGAAGGCGCGGCGTTGAATTCCGCCAGTCAACACGCAACGCCTTCAGAATTCGACGGAAAGTGGGGAACGGAAGTGTCTTAATGGGAACGAACGAGTCTTAACACTAGATTCCCGCTGCCCAGAATGTACTAAATATATGGTAACTGTCTCCCTGCTGGTTTTAGGTTCAAACTCTACTGGACGGAATGTTCAATAAAAAAAAAGATAATTTCGGTCCAACTGAACAAAAGGTAAATTTAAATTTTGAGCTGCAATCATTTTGCCACTTCCAACTAAGAAGTGCCGAAGTTTCTTAGTCATAAACCAAGCAGGTACTCTTACTCGTACCACTTCTTTTCTATTAAATCACAAATGACTAGTAAGTACTACAAGATTATAGTATAATTATGAGCTGTAATTATACAATCTTACTGACAAGACCATAAGCCGATGCCTATGCCATAATTCCTTTCAACCATAAAAATCGCTTTCTCCCATCTTATAAGTGTATTCGTATTTTCAGATCACGTGCAGTACGTACAGTTATTTTAAATCAAAAAATAAATAAATCAGCTTCACGCTGTATCCTGCGCACAGCAGAGTAGGCAGAGGGAACCCAGTGTTAAGACATTCCGTTATCCACTTCCTCTGCCGAATTCTGGAGGCATTACGTTTTGAGTGGCAGGACTCAACGCCGCGCTTTGCCTCAACACCAGAGCGAAGAAATGGAAACATAAACGTAAACAAATATTTCACTTCCTCGAGTGGGAATCGAACCCACAACCGTCACGTTACAGTCACACCCTTGTGCCGCTGCGCCACGACAGCTCACTCCTCACCCTCTCACACTCATGCTCACCTAAGTTACTTTAGTATGATACTAATACTAATGTTATATATTATAAGCAAACATTATCACCATCTATGACAGATCGTTAAGATTTCAATTTCAGTTTTCAAGTTCAGTTAAATAACTTTATTGAAAAATATTTGATAATAAAACGGAGTCGTCCGTGCGACAGCAGCGGTGCAACATCTACAAACGGGACGGCTGTGGATTCGAGCATATTCGAAGAATAATATTATTATTATTTCCTCGATTTGGCAACAAGGCGCGGCTTTGAGTTCCACCATTAAAATTGCAATGTGTCGAAAATAAAGCTGAAGGTAGGAAATGTCTCAACAAAAGGTTCCTTCTTCCAACCCTGCCTGCTATCTACAATATAAGTTAGATATGTTACAGTGAAAAGCAAAAGTTTTATTTAAGATTAACCATTGTGGTAGTGGTCAATCTCAATATATCTTACTTGCTCTTTCTACACAACGGCCATCTTGTGACTATTCATTCTCTACAGTTCAATACATTATAGAAACAGTAGTAGATAATATATTTCACGTGTCCTCAATTCGCGACGATCGCTGGCAATTTAGACAATTGAATGAATATGGGTATTATTATCCTATTGTCACGCATTGGCGTTGCGCTATCAACATGGCGCGTGCCACGAGTAGAGCCCACATACTTTTAGAATATGTAACAGGATTGAATTTTTCTTTGTGTTTTATGCAAAATTCAAAGGCAAAGCAAGTCTTTCAAATAGCTTTATTTCTAGTTTCATCCTATTCTAGTTAAATTTCCATTTTTTTAAGTATTTCAAATAGCACAATGCCAGAAGTAGCCAATGCTGATACTGTGTTGTAAGTTGTAATAAATTTTCACTGATAATAGTTCACATTTAAAAGAAAAAAATACAATATTTATTGATAAAAAGATATCGAGTAAACAGCTTTAAAGTAAAAGAAATAAATTTATTTGAATTATTGGCTTCATGCCAGTTAATACCGCAACAAGCTTCGTAAGCAGACAGAACCTAGTACAGGACACTTCACGCCATATTCCACTCTTCTTCCGAATTCGCATTCAGCAGGATATACAAAGAGTTTTGCACTCAACAGAAGTTGCGCCATGGTGGCCTCATTTTTTGTGAATGAGATTAAAACGATAGGCTTGAAACGAATATTATATTAATTAAACGTGTTTTATTTACAAAGAAGGTAAAACACTAATAAAAGAACATATAGTTAATGTATAAGAAGCCTGTACAAAACAAAAACTATACTTCAACTATAGTCTTTGTCAAAATGGCTAGGATTGCGATCTGCAAATATTTAAAATAATAAAAATTACAAAAATTAAAAGCAATATGATCGATAAATAACCATACCATAATTTCTCCGATTGCCTAACTGTTATGGGAAACAGATAAATAGCAAGAACCGTATCAAAGGTGTCACTAGATCGACACGACTGGTTGCTGTTGACCATTCAATCGACACTTCCTTGATAAGTTGTCTTGTTTATATTTTGTACCGTTAATAAATGATGGCAGATAAAGAGGATAGATAGGAAAGATCTCTATACATGGTATAAGTAACAAAAAAACAACTCATTAATCTCCGTATGTTATTATTTTTCTAACTCAATAGCTTAGGAAACTGAGATCTTAATGTTAAGACACTCCGTTACTATTAAGACACTTAATTGGCACTTGAGTGGCGGAATTCAACTCTGCACTTTGCCTTAGTATCAGATCGAGGCAATGAAAATATTAAATATTTAATTTCCCCGATTGAGTTTCGAATCCACAACTTATCAATAAATAATGCTAATTATTTGTTGTTTTCTACAAGAAATTCGTACGCAACATCTATTTTTTCATAAATAAGCAGCCTCACATTTTTCATACACTATGTCTGTGTATTTGTCGCTGTCTTAAATGTATGGTAAAATTTAACGGAACTCATTGTCACGAGATGCACCATTTTATTTCTATATTATTATAAATGTTAATGTATGTTTTAAAGAACAAATTTTGGACTAATTTAAATTTATTTTTAAATAATAAATTTACAGATATAATATGTTTTCAAACTAAAGTTTCTAAATGTGACCTTTGCTACTGTTTGGAGTGAAAATTGCGAATTGCCTTGATCCAGTCTTTACTTACAATCAAGGCCTTAACACGTGCACTGAAAGGAAGAGCAAATTTAAAACGCATATATCGATATTTAAAATATTTTTAAGTGATATATATGATATTAGTAAAATAGCGAAATTATGGGCCGGCTTGAACGTCTTTAAAAGCCTCATAGAAAAAAAGGATCCTTGTCAATCTTTTATGGGCATTTAATATCCTCAAATGGAGTTTGTCTTTAGTAACAATTCGATCAGCTTCATCTCGCCGTCGTGGCGCAGGGGTGACTGGTGTGACTGTAAGACGACGGTTGTGGGTTCGATCCCCACTCTAGGAAGTGAACAGGACAGTGCGGCGTTGAGTTCTGCCACTCAACAAATGTCTCGAAAAATTCGGCAGAAGGTGGGGAATGAAATATCTTAACAATAAGTTCCTTCTGCCTACCATGCTTTATGTACACGGGGTACAGCGTGAAACTGAGTAGTAACTTATTGTATACGAGTATTTTATGTATTATATACCCATGCGGCCGTCGTGGCGCAGCGGCACAAGGGTGTGACTGTAACGCGACGGTTGTGGGTTCGATCCCTACTGGAGGAAGTGAAATATTCATTTACGTTTAAATTTCCATTTCGTCCGTTCCGTTCCATAAACAAACCGAGAACCGTCATAAATGGTCAAGTATTGCAGAACTGGGTATATAATATTAAAGTCATTATTGACAGGATCCAATATAACATAATCCAACATAAAATAAATACAATACTTTCAACTTATAGTAAATTTGAAAATCCATTACATCTAAAATTGCCAGTAGTTATATATTTATTCACACTAAGAAAATGGTAACGTATCAAATCAAATCAGCCAATGTGTTTGTAATATAAATTGTCAATAGCGGCCATTTAGAATTGAGGACACCGTGAACGACATTAGACGATACGTCCTACACCGGCCATCTTTGATCGATTGAAGATTATATATTAAAATTTGATTGCTCACAATCGAAACAGCAATAAACTAATAAATATTTAATATAACGTTTTACGAGTTACATGCATATTTAAATTACTACAAAGATTAATTAAGAAAATTAATCTGTGTAGCCATTAAAAACGCGTATATAGAGAACAGTTTTTTCAATATTTATAAATTTGATGTTAAATGTGAGGCCAATCGTGGCGCATGGGCACAACGTTTGACAGCAAACACGACAGGTAGGGAGTTCGAAAAATCAGCTTTACCCTGTATTCCGCACACAGCAGTGTAGACAGAGGGAACTAAGTGTTAAGACACCGTTCCCCACTTATTCTGCCGAATTCTGGAGGCATTGCGTGTTGAGTGGCAGATATTTAATATTTTCATTTCTTAGCTCTGCTGTCGAGACAATCAAGCGCGGCGTTGATTTCTGCGACTCATCACACAATGTCTCCGAAATTCGGTGGGTAATGGGGAATGGAGTGTTAACAGTAGGTTCCCTCTGCTTACCCCGCTGTATGCGGGATACAGCATGACGCAAAAATTTTCCTGTTAAAAATTACACATTACGACATGTTATACTAATATAACAATAACAACGCAACAAGTTGTACGCCGTAACGATAGCTAGCAATAATAGTTTAGGAAATTGAGATTTTCCTGCGTTAGTCTGTAAGTGTTATCGATACAGGGACGTTATCATGAAATATTGAAGAGTGACGCTTATATATCTATAGGGATTTATATACTAGTACCTATATAGTGTTATATACTAATATTAACTTGTAGGTATATAATATATATTTTATAGATGTCGTTTTGAGGCCTCTACGAAGTTTAATAAATTTATATAATATATATTTTTTCAACTATACTTGAAATAAAATGAAGTACAAGTTGGTACAACATGTTTATTTATTTAGAATAAATAACTTTTTATTTCACACAGGGATACGAGTGTGCGACTGTAAAGGCGACAGATTGTGGGTTTGATTTCCAGCCGAGGAAATGAAATTTTTGATATTTAAATTTTCCTTGCACTGGTAACGAAGCAAAGTGCGGCGTTGAATTACGCATCTCAACAAGCAATACCTCCAGAATTTTCCAATTATCTGTATTAAACACACATTTGACCTAGCACAATAATATGAGAAAAGAACCAAGTATGCTTTCAGGACATTTACACTAACCACGTTACACACTAAGATGCTGAATCGACTAGCAACTTGAGATGTTACAAATTAACAAGGGTTGACACGTACAGTGCAAATGCCACATGCATTTTAAAGACACAAGAAAAATATGAATTAATTAGATTACATTGACCGTTATAATTGTAATAAGGCATATCGCCCACCGTCTTTCCGTTAACCACTTGAAAACTACATAGAGTCAACATTGTTGTTTTTAACAACACCATAAAAAAATAAACTTCACGCTGTATTCCGCATACAGCAGGCAGAAGGAACCTAGTTTAAAGACACTCCGTTTATTACTTTCCACTTAATTTTTCGAGACATTGCGTTTAAGTGAGTTTAAAAGAGTAATAGGCCGTCGGGGCGCAGCGGCACAAAAGTGTGACTATAACGCGACGGTTGTGGGTTCGAGGAAGTGAAATATTTGTTTACGTTTATATTTCCATTTCTTCGCTCTGGTGTCGAAGCTAAGTGCGACGTTGAATTCTGCACCCAACACGCAATGCCTCCAGAATTTGGCAGAAAGTGGGAAATTCGGCAGAAGTTAACACTAGATTCCCTCTGCCTACCCTGCTGCGTGCGGGATACAGCGTGAAACTGATTTTTTTTATGTCATAATCGAAACCACCTAGGTGCAATGGGACGGCGTCTAACTGTCAGCGAGATGGTTGTGGATTCTATCCTTACTGCGATGACTAAATAATTTTCAATGTTCTGCTCTGACAAGACAAACCGCGGCGCTTAGTTCCGCAACTTCATTCGATCTTTACGCCAGGTTATATCTATCTGCCCTGCTATTTGTGTGATAAAAAGTAAAACTGAAAAAAAAATATTATGATAAAAAGAATTATGAAATCAATATTTAATGTACTTTTGTCATTTACATCATTGGATTTTAACGATCTTTGTACTTGCTTTTTTATAATTAACGAGTTTACAAATCATTGAACATTATTTTATGAACGTGTGTATTTTTTAATCATTAAAAAACAATAACAAAAAGCAAATGAACTAATTAGAAATTAAATATACTAATGATTTAAACAAGTCCAATTAGATGGCTATTTAAGGACAGTTCAGGCTGTAGACACCTTAGTAGCCCTGCAAATTTCTATAGTGTGTCTATTGTAAAAAAAAATAGCGAGCTCATATATCGACGTAAGTATTGAATATTTATACAATTTTTTTTCTATTTGAAGCAATACAAGGCCGCCTTTTTGTGTTTTTTTTTTCAAATTATGTTATTGAAGATTTTATATTGTTCTATTATTAAGGTGCAATAAAATATATTATTATTATTTCTCGAGGTCATTGTGTTTAACCAAAGAAACTTCATCAATATAATATTAATAAACAATTATATTCTTAAGTTGACATTTATTTTCTATTTCACAGAATCCTGAGATAGCTTTTGATTCGATCTTATTCAATCTTGTCTTTATGAGTGCAATTTTTTAACTGACTTCTGTAAGAAAAGGAGGTTCTCAATTCGATTGTATTTTTTTTTTGACGTTTTGTATTTAATCTAACCGAAAAATATTTTAGTGGAAATCAATTTCTATACTAAATTTAAAATAAAGCGTACTCGAACTCATTGTAACACTTAGTAAAAGTAGGTCAACTTTAGTCATAAAGTCAGGTGTGCCTTGTCGTGTAAGTCTTAGTTATATTTATACTGTACTTAAAAACACAGAGGCCATCGTGGCGCAGCGGGATTAAATCTGGCTGTTAATGCAATGGTTATAAGTTTGATTACAATACAGGGAACAAAGAATTATTAATGGTTCTCTCTTGCGCGTAGGTTAGGTTCTGCCAGTTCCGTTTTAAGCTTTCCGTCGAATTTAGGAGGCACTGAGTATTGAATAGCGGAACTCGACTCGAGCTCATTACCAGACAGGTAAATAAATTTATTAAATATTTTATTTCCTCGAGTAGATATCGAACCCACAACCGCCTTTACAGCCTTGCATCAATAGGCTAGATTATCTAAGTAAAACAAACAAAAAAAGGAAAATATAAATATAGCTTTAGCAGTGTTAACTAATAACGACCTCCAACACATTCAATTAGCCTCAATGTAAGACTAAGAACTTCATTAAAATATTTTATTCTTATTATTTTCAATCAGAAGGAAAGGGTATGTTCGCAATAACTGTTATTATGTGCTGGCTATCAGCTTAATTTACCGGTTCGCGTAGACGTTGTAGACTATGAATTCCATTTTACTTATATGTTAAAAACCTTTTCTGTAGTTATTTATAAAAATTGACTTAAAATACAAATCAACAAAAAATAATCCAGAAATTCATCTAATAATAATTCTTTACTTTTTATAACTGACGGATATTGCAAGTTGCATCACAGCTTATTTAGCCTATGTGGATGAATTACTATAGAGGTAAGAAAAATCTTTTCATATGGTAGAAAATTTAAAAAACAATCTAAATGTATAA